>JAECUM010014377.1:0-15887 GCA_016617855.1 Megalonaias nervosa
ATATATATATGTGTGTGTGTGTGTGTGTGTGTATGTGTGTGTGTGTGTGGATTTGTTATTTGGATTTGTAACTTTGTACCGTAACTTTAACAATTTTTCAGTCATATCGCAGTGTTGCAGATTATAGTGATGTCTAGCACTGAGGGATCATACCGCAGACATGTAGCATCATGTCCCTCCCAGTTACGTTATCCTGACACCATGCCGACCAGTAACGCTAACCTCTTAATACTGAGCGCCTAGCGAGGCAGCTGTTAGTACATTTTTATAAGTCTTTGGTATGATTCGGCCGGGGTTCGAACCCGCGACCTCCTGCATCCGAGGCGAACGTTCTAACAACTAGGCCACCGGAGCGGTTACTTAGATATTAAGAGAATCTTGTATAATATGTAATAATTGATTGTCCATCTTAGGCCGTTTATCAAGGTAAGTTCTTTGGTCTGCAGTTTACAGAAAATGAATATTCAATACAAGCGTTTCATACCGTCTCTTCGTTTGTGAAAGAAATGGACTAATATGTGTTATTCATATTCTACTCAATTTCAAAGTTTTTATTTTCGGCAACTGTGAATATAATGATTATTTTTCAACTTTGAAAATGCTGACCGAAAGGGTTATAATAGTGGGAAAGTTTGCATATCTTAACTCAGGCATAATATACTAATCAAAAGATTTCTATCACAACATGGGCAATATATTTATTTATGTATGTGTGCAAGGATGGATGGGTGGATGAGGTAGATTAAATCTTTCTGAGTTGGTAGCTAGCTGTGACATCCAGTGTTGTATCCATTAAAAGACGGATACGATGGACAATATTTTGGCTGCAATGAGACTACAAACGAAATATTTAGGCCTCAGAGTTTAAATTTTACATTTAATTCAATTATCATATGTGGTTTAATTTGTATTGCAGAAATAACATTAGGGAAGGAGGAAACATCACCATACATGATATCAAGTGTGGAATCTTCGACGCAGGACACGACAATGACAGAAACAACAATGACAACACCAGGGAAAGGGCAGGGTATGATGGGTTTATATATTTACCACAGCAGTATTCAAATTATATGCATTTACTAACCCCTACAAGTTTTCAAGTTTTAATGCGATACAATCATTGCCTTTTCAAGAATTTGGGACTGTACATCTTGGTTCGTTGCTGGTAAACCGGATAAATATTTCAACCACTATCGCAATTTAAATTTAGAGTTGATTGAGTCTGTGTACCTTAAATACATAGGTAATTATTTACTTTATGACTGATTTGATTAAGTAATGGCCCCTGTGGAGCTTTATTATTCTTCTCCCTTAACAAAGACGGTACTGTAGGGCAGATGTGTTTGACAGGATGAGTACCATATAGTGCTTACTGCGGAAAGAAAAAAAAAGTATATGCTTGTGGTACAACAGGCAGCTCCAAATAACTTTATATATGGTTAATCAGAGCTCAAAATAACTTTATATATAGTTAATCAGAGCTCCAAATAACTTTATATATGATAAATTAGAGTTCCAACTAGCTTTACTTATGATGAATCGGAACTACAAATAATTTTATATATGGTGAATTAGCTTCTTTTTGTCTTTAGATACATAAAATCATTTAATAATGGCTCAAGATTTTAACGTACCATCAAAAGCTTATTTCTGTATTATGAATGTTAATTTTTATTAAAGGATGATGATAATTCTCCACGCAAAACAAACTGTATCTCATTCATTCAAGCAGGAAAATGAAGTTCAATTAACAAGCCTATGCAATGAATTGGAAATATTACGGTTACTGATTTCATTCACTGAATGAATACCTTCTTAACCGATGTTCAAACACAATTTAAAAAAAAAATATATTGCATATATTATAGAACGTTGCCTTTCAAATTGTCCTTCTATCTTAACATTAACCAGGCATTGGCAAAGCCCGACACATGAGCAGAAGAGACGTGTCAAGGGACCATAAAACTTGCTACGGAAGGAATTTGTGATAGGATATAAGCAATTAACGGTGATCATGTGGAAATCAGAGAAATCGAAATGACTAACGCTACGTCTGCAGTCAACATAGTAGCCGAGTAAAATAAAAAAAGTGGAAAAAGGCCATGAATGTCTCAAATACAACACCCAGTTGTCTCATCCTCGGGGTTTTATATACGTATTTTCTACGATTTACATCATGTGAGGCACAGTTGGAAAATACATGCGTCAAAAAAACATTTGTCATAAAAAGTATCGATAATTGCTTTTTAAGAATGCACTACAGTTATTTCAGAATACAAATGGGTGAAAAGCCGTTAAGATAAATATTAACATTTTTAAAGATAATATAAGTTTTCGATACTTTATACTCAATATGTATTTTTTTTTTTTTTTTTTTTTTTTTTTTGTCCTTGTATGATCGGTAAAGGAAAAACTTAAAATGAAGAAATGTGCTTTATAATTCATACCTGTGCATGATATGAAAGGGGAGACCTTACGTTTCATCTCTCTCTCTCTCTCTCTCTCTCTCTCGCTCTCTCTCTCTCTCTCTCTCAATCAATCAATCAAACATGTCATTTAATTTTTTACGTAAATTTGTGCCTAAATGATTATCTAACATTTAGAGAAAGCTTTGTGGTGAGTTGGGCGCTTATAATATACTTTGGTCAGAATTTTTAATCGGCAGTACTCCCAAAAACATGGATGATACCTGCTGGACAGACAAATTTTAAGCTCTTGATCGATATTTTCTGCGTCTTTTCTTTGTCCAAAACTTGTAAAAGAAAAGAATTTTCTTTCTCTATTTTTGTTCACAAGTTAAGGAAATATACTGCAAAAGAAATGCTATTTTTGTTTAAATGGCCGTTTCATTACTACATGTCTACAGCAATGCTTGGTCAATTCGTTTTGGGCATGAGTCATACATAACAGCAAACCGAACATAGATCAAGGGAGGTAACGAAGGTTGTAATTTGGGACATTCTGATTCTTCTTTTTAGCCCAAACATTCTGGAACTCGGCCGGGAAAAATGGAACATGAGAAGTGAAGTTTTAATTTACAAATATTGTTCACTGCTGTAAAATTTTTAATGAAGTAAATAACATAAAAAGGTGCAAATCTTACAAGTCTTTTAGTCTAAACTTGAAAGTATAAGAATTTTTGTGAAAGGGTACAATAATTATAAGCATTTGCGGTGCCCATCATGTCATTTTTATTAATTTATCTAATTCTTTTTGGCTGCTAAAATCGAGTTTATTCTATAGAAGACAAAATAACCCTTTTACCATAAGATTTCAAACTTAAGGAACACGTTCAAGCGTACAAATGAGATTGGAGTACCATCTTTTCGGCGGAAGTAAAGTTGCTACTTTAAATCTTGTTCTTCGAGAAAGTCGAAAAGATTAAACTTCGTAGGTAGGCACCTAGCTGAAACTAGTGGCATAATACTGAAATTAACACAGTAGTTGCATCACGACCATCCTTAAATTGAAATGACTAATCGTGACTTACATTTTAGCTCTAGATTTCAAGTAGTATTCCATTTTAAATCACCCTGTTAAACTCTTAATTCCGAAGACGCACACAGGATCAGAGCGCATTCCCGTCACCTCCCGCCACACCAGCTCTTTTAAAGCGTCAGATATCAGGGTGACAATCAGTAATCTTGACAAATTATCAAATATATGACATTTTATTTCATTACAGAAATTTTAACATTTGAACGTGATGTTGGGTTAAATAACAAGTAGGTAGACTGGACTGTTTGGTCTAAATATTTTTTATTTCATAAATGCTTAGCAGGAGATTGCATGATGTACAATATAAAAGGTAAAGGATTAGAGCGAAAGCCAGTGGCTTATAATATTCTTCTCCATATGTTTAAGTGTCAAATGACAATCCCGTGGATCTATGTTCATAAGACGGGTAACTATTATTATGGCATAGTGAACCTATATTGACTGGATAATGAATATATGTTGATGAGACTGTTAAGTAGCTGTTTAACCTTTGGACAATGGATCTAGATTGATAGGATAGTGGACCTGTCTCGATTAGGCGAGTAAGTAACTGTTTACCTTTGGACAATGGATCTAGATTGATAGGATAGTAATACTACTGGATATAATTCACTTCGTCGGGAAATATTACTGAGCAGCTCAAGAGAAGTTACTATATTACTTGCTTCATTCTTGGAGTTCTTTATGGCGCCAAGTTTTAGTATGCGTTTGGCTGATGCAACATAACATTTTGTGACGATTTTTCACTCTGATACGCTCAAATTATCTAAGACACAGACAAAAAGTTTTATTTATTTTACTGTAATACTGAAGAATTGCATTCTTTGGATAGTCAGCAAAATCTGAGAAGAGGATCGATTTATATAGTCGGATTGATAAGGTTCATTTATACTATAACTATATTTCTTGACAAAATATATGTACACATATAAGAACTATAGGTGCACGAGAACACATTGGCTAGGCAACTATAGTGAGTTCTCAGATATCTACAGAACTAACCTTCGACCTTGTTCTGTTTTATGGGTTGGGTTGGGGGGAGAGAGTTCGCATGGTCGAGTGGATTAGGGTGTCGGTGTATATAAACTAAGCGATAGGTGACTTTACGCGCGGCACAGGATGGAGTCGGCATGGAACGAACTTTAAGATCTGTTGGATAATATTAATTTTACGATACGTATCAGTCACGTATGTTTCTAAGTACAGATATCACGGATTTAGACATGTTTCTAAGTACAGATATCGCGGATTTAGACATGTTTCTAAGTACAGATATCACGGATTTAGACATGTTTCTAAGTACAGATATCACTGATTTAGACGGATTCTCGCACGTTCGGTCAGTTTTAAATACGTTGTGCTATTCTGATCACAACACAAAATAAACATTTTGCTGCTGTTTAACGCCTGATTTTTTTGTTGTCATTTCTCTCTTCTTATGTTAAATTTTTTTGTGATACAAACATGTAAATAGTTCAGATTTATTCTCAGGTTTCGTGTGAGAAGTGTGTCAAACAAGTGACGTAATACAGGAACTTTACGAAACGGCGTTGTCTGGTTGAGAGCATGCCAAGAAGAGTACAAAGGAATATATCAATGTCATTTGATATGTATGCTTTTCTAAAATAATTAGAATTTTAAATAAAACTAGAGGTGTCACTATGGAAGGAGTATACTTTTGAAAAGGTGAAAATAAATGCTTAAGTGAGTCAATACAGAGGACTCCAAGATATAAATAGATAAAAACTATATACCAAAAAGGGAGGTAAGCGCCTATCCCTATATTATACATTATGTGTTGAATAAGTTAATTCATTAAACACGTTTATGTAAAAGCGACACCGAAGTAGTCAAACAAGTTAGAGTCTTATAATCCGTTCGAAGCAGGATTCGAACTCGTACAGGGAGTAACAGCACCAATCGCCTCGCTTTCGTGAAAAGCAACACAGCCATGCCCTCATAAACAGTATGGGGGCAGGGGCCAGTTTTTATGTACAAATTTAATGCCGCAATCAGCGACCTAGTATAAAAAAAATCATAAAAAATCAAATACACAAGGGAGGTCACAAAGGTCAATATTTTTCGATACCTATATTAAAAAAGCAAAGCATAAGAATATTATCCAATTGACTAGAGAAGTCAATGACAGTTCATAGCAGAAGTTTATGCACCACAATCCCAAATTTATACCTGCAATTTTCATGTCCGAAGGTCATTTTTGACACCATGTGATGCTCACAGTGCAGACGCAAGCCCTTTTCCTAGATAACAGTTCTGCAAAACAGTGCTGATGCAACTGAAAATAGTTGTCATCCAAGCCGTTTTTGAGATATTCTAGTTGCCCCAAACCCATGTGTTTACTGCTATGCGAGGCTATGGAAGGTGTACATGCCTGACCTCAGTTTCAAGAATAACACAAGCCCGAAACACCTAATTCACAAATATATCCATATCTTTAATTAGTAAACAATAATAGCTGAAAAAGTCACACCATAGCCTTAAGTCTAGAAATTTGCCAGGGGCCAATTTACGAAACTGGACCCGGCCACCATATTACACTAGGATAAAATTCAAAAGGTCAGTATCCTCCGGTGCTTAATTAGCTGCATAACCCTGACGTTTTTCACTATGTGCACAAACGAAATTAGTCACCGTTATTTATAGTGCAGAAAAAAGAATATGTCATTAACTAGAATTATATTGCCTATATTATGTTTCAGAACCAGAGAAGTGCGATGATGGGTTAATATTTGGTGGTGTTGGAGTAGCCCTGACTATCCCGATAACTGTCTTAATAACTTTACTTATCATATGGAGAAGAATTGGAGTTGGTCCCCTGATCAGTTGCACGAGATCGGGTAAGTGACACCTCGAACTTATTCGTAACCAGACATTTATTTAGCTGATTAAAGGGATGGGTAGCGCGGGAGGAGCGAATGTAACGGGATAAGTAATTCCATGAACTTGTTCATAACCAGACCCTTATTAAGTTGATTATATAGATGGGTATTTCCTCCCGAACGAATGTGATGGGGTGTGTAATTCCGTGAACTGATTCGTAACCAGACATTTATTTAGCTGATTAAAGGGATGGATAGTGCGGGAGGAGCGAATGTAAACTGGTGTGTAATTCCGTGAACTTTTTTGTAACCAGACATTTATTTAGCTGAATAAAGGGATGGGTAGTGCGGGAGAAGCGAATGTAACGGGGTGTGTAATTCCGTGAACTTATTCGTAACCAGACATTTATTCAGCTGAATAAAGAGTTGGATGGTGCGGGTGGAGCCAATGTAACAAGGATGTCATTTGTAGAAAGAGAGACGTAGCTCTATTTCTATTAGACAGGGGTATCTAACTTTTTCTAGAAGAAAAGTTGAATATATTTGAAGCAAGACAGAAAATAGCAATATTCCTATAATCTCGCGATCGAGGAGTAAATAATGTCAAAACACTTGATTCAAATGATATTGACGTTGCCGTATAACACCTGTTTGATTTCATTATTAAAATTAACAACAGCTGAATATATCGATATTTTGAACTTGGTTTTGATACTCCTAGTTAAACAGACGAAGTTCACAACTGAAGCACTAAATCAATGGCTTGGAGAATATACACTGCCAAAAAAAAGACAAACGTATACTAGTTTTAGATAAGATAGACGTGGTGAAAAGTTCTTTTTCTTTTGGACAAAAATTCGCAGTTTTCAATACTATCAAATATCTTACAGCAAAGTAATAAATCGGCAGCTGTGGTGGGTTTTTTTTACATGAAAATAACTTATATGAAATTTCATAAAGGTTTTTGCTTGCTTAAAGAGGCATATTTCGCTCAGAAAGATACAGAGAGGTGAGGTTTTCTTTAACCCATATTCCTGTAGAAACAAATTAAAATGGAAACAAGACACACAAGGTCGAATCTCGAATCCCATAAAAGAACACTTTTCATATATACTAAGACATTCGTTTAATTCATTTCTCTTAAAAGATGTCTACGCAAGTTTTCTAAGTAAGACAGCTCAACGATGATATCCCTGCTTGCTGTACGTAAGTATAAGATTGTTAGCACCTTGCGGTTTGAAAATGAAGTGGAAGTCTCGGTGGTTCAAATGGCAGAGCTTCAAACTTCTAATCAAATGGTCGTGGGTTCACTACCCACCCAGACCAGCCTGGGTCAGCTGCCGCTTTGTGTACCTCGAAAAGGCATTTAACTCCGATTTCCTGGGCATGCTGTTGACAATGCTGTTTTGAAAGCACCGTTAACGACCAACAGTCAACCAACCAACCAACCAACCAATTGCAAACCAATTGAAATGTGCATGCTGTTGATAAACGAACATTTTCTATGTCATGTATTGTTTTCCCATTCTTACATGAAATTACCCAATACAGATATTACAATCGTGAAAATGAATATTTTACATCTGAGTTGGCTTTATCTGAAACTAAGGAATTGCGTGATATGAGATGTTCCTTGAACCCTTAATCTAAATTTCATTTACGAATTCTAAAGTAATTTAATTGTGATTACTGCTATATCTTTTCCTTTTGAAATAACTGAATTACACTAAGGACAGTCATACATGTGTGCTTGTGTCTATGTGAGTTTGTATGTGTGCTTGTGTCTGTGTGTGTTTGTGTGTGTGCTTGTGTCTGTGTGTGTCTGAGTGTGTGATTGTAAGACCTTTAACTTGCCTCAATAATAACATTCAAATTGAACCTTTATTCACATCATAATATCATTTTTCTTCGTCGCAGTCAGCCAGACAATATATAGTGGCAAATTGCTTTGTTTTTTAGATGCACACTACAGTTCTGTCGAATGTAATTTATTTGTCAAGTGGGCACAGTTTTCGCGTTCCATACGAGTATGTTGGGAGTTTCTGCAGTTTTCAGTTTGTTGCCGTCTTAAAAGTGTAGATAAGACAAAATCTTTAGCTTATTTTAATCAGAACTGATCTGCTAGTTTCTCTTGGATTACTTTCATTATCGATTAGGCATTTATTAATGTATGTTTCTTGCTTGTTTACTTTTAGTTTGCTCTGTTTTGCTGTTGTTGATGTTTTGTAATTTGTTGGAGGTATCAAGTCCAGCATATAAAAAATATAAGAACTTTCTTACTGGAATCGTTTAACAAAGTAATTAAGTGTCTAAATGACTTTGATATTCTGAATTGTAATGTTTATTCAAGCTTCTTTAAGATTGTTTTCACTTGCAACAGTCTCATCAATTTTTTTTTTTAAACAGTAGCCTAAGAATAACAAAAACTTCCGTTTGAAGAGTTTGTTGGCAGTTATCAAACACGTGGTGAAGGATTGATTGATTAACGTTAGTTAGCACAACAACACATGGTGTAGGATTGCTTGATTAACGTTAGTTAGCACAACAACACATGATGTAGGATTGCTTGATTAACGTTAGTTAGCTCAACAATACATGGTGTAGGATTGCTTGATTAACGTTAGTTAGCACAACAACACATCATGTAGGGATGCTTGGTTATCTTTAGTTAGCACAACAACACATGATGTAGGATTGCTTGATTAACGTTAGTTAGCTCAACAATACATGGTGTAGGATTGCTTGATTAACGTTAGTTAGCACAACAACACATCATGTAGGGATGCTTGATTATCTTTAGTTAGCACAACAACACATGATGTAGGATTGCTTGATTAACGTTAGTTAGCTCAACAATACATGGTGTAGGATTGCTTGATTAACGTTAGTTAGCTCAACAACACATGATGTAGGGATGCTTGATTATCTTTAGTTAGCACAACAACACATGATGTAGGATTGCTTGATTAACGTTAGTTAGCTCAACAATACATGGTGTAGGATTGCTTGATTAACGTTAGTGAGCTCAACAACACATGGTGTAGGATTGCTTGATTAACGTTAGTGAGCTCAACAACACATGGTGTAGGATTGTTTGATTAACGTTAGTGAGCTCAACAACACATGGTGTAGGATTGCTTGATTAACGTTAGTGAGCTCAACAACACATGGTGTAGGATTGTTTGATTAACGTTAGTGAGCTCAACAACACATGGTGTAGGATTGCTTGATTAACGTTGGTGAGCTCAACAACACATGGAGCAGCAGTAGAGCTGAACAGACCACCACTGGCTGAAACCTTATTTATAAAAAATAAAGGTTCCTACAGAGGCTGAAAAAAAAAGGTCAATAACATAAACCGAACCTCCTAACTTTTATTATTACCATGTAGTTTGAAAAACGGATAATAAATCGTTTGGGTTAGCTCATTTCCGTTACTTTTTGTTGACGTATTTTTTTTCAGATTTTTATGCGATTCGTTTACTCGCGGGTTATTTAATTTTGTCGTTCAGCTCTACTGCTGCTATAAATTAAACAGCTATTATAGATATTATCAATAATGAGTATTGGAGAACCATACTCAGCTAAATTAGCTCGAGGGCGACTAGAGGCAATTAAAAAATATTTACCCGTTCGTGATTCTGTTAAGCAACAACTACAATCGCGTCAGGAATCTCAAGTTGAATTTGAAGAGGATACAAAAAAATTATTTAAACCTATCACTAAAACCACTAAAGGTATTCAACCTGTGTTATAGAAAACCGCTGAAGCAACTGGAAAAATAGCAAGAAGAACAAAAAAGACAAAAAAATTTTACGTGAACTTCCAGAAAAATTAGCTGCTGCGATGCCAGTCCCGGAAATACCTGAAGGTGATGAAGCAGAAGGCGATACTCAACAAGAACCAAGACAAGCGCGAGTCAAGGTTAATATATCTGATAAATTTGTCGACGATTTCGTTGATGATATCAGACAGGCCAAAAATATAGGACAATTAGTTATGAGTGCTGTGAAAGGTTATGATGATCGAAAAAAATATTTAAAACCTGAATATGCTGATGATATTATAAGTTGTGAAAATTGGTACAAATGGATATTTCGCATACACTATAACGTTGATCAGGCTAGAAATAGTGATCCAAAATATATACAATATATTCATGCAATAGATAATTATATTACCTTTTTACAGTTACCGCCAGAAAAACAACGACAAATACAACAACAACAACAACAACAACAACAACAACAACAAAAACAACAAGAACAACAAGAAAAAATGAAACAATTACAAAAACCCCCAAAACAAAAAACATTTGAGCAATCACTTCGTGATTATCCAGAATTACCAAAAACACCACCGAAATCAAGTAAAAAAGCACCACCGAAACCAAGTGAAGAGAATGAAGAAGAATTTCAAGACGCTTTTGAAGTAACTGGAAGTGGTCTAGGAAGTGGTTTTATTACTTGTCCCAATAACGTTCTTGCTGATGTCGATCGATTAGAAATTCTCATTGGAGGAAAACGAGCTGGTAATAATTCCCCAGAAATCATTATTGAAGTAGCTGATATTTGTAAACGATTATTTACAGGCGGTATCATGGATATTTATGTATATCGGTCTCTCATTAATGAAATCAGTGACGATTATTATAGTGACTAAGTATGTAATTAGTGACAAAGTCACTTAATAATAAAATGATCATACACAATACTCGTGGACCTACCATGGTCAGGGTAATAAACTCTCGATTACCAGTATACAAAACGACCTACGGAGATGGACTAGGTGATGTTGTTCAGGGTCTGTTTAGAAGAATAGCCCCAAAAGCAATACCGATTACAAAGCAGCTAGGAATGAAAGCTATTGATGTTGTTCGTGAAAAAGGTATAGGCGCTGTTGGTAATATTGCTAGCAAAGCATTCTCAGCAATCAAAGATAGACTATCACGATTAATACGCAGACCACAAACGGTCCGACCTCAACCTGTGAAATTGGCCAGCACTGAAGTGATGCCCGCAAGTGTAAGTAAAATAATAAATCAAGCCGCTAATCAAAAACTAGCAGAATTAGCTGATATCCCGATGTCGGAAAGGGAAAAAAATATAACCGCTAGTCTGATAGCAGGAAGTGGTCTCACTTCCCGAAGTGGTCTTCGAGTTAGACGAAGACGATAATAATAAAGATGTTTAAGCGCATATCTGACCCCGCGTTTTGACATGGATGCACCAGTACTCAAAGATGAGTCTGTGCGCGATTATCAGTATTATTCTTATGACGCTCGAATTCCAGATCAGCGTGGACGAATTGAACTACAGGTTCAAGATACAAGTAGATATTTCCTACCCGCTGAAGCATTTATCGAAGTTGAAGGTGAAATTATAAAGACAGATAATACCGAGTACGCCGCTGAGGATATAACTGGTTTTGTTAATAATGGTATTATGGCGTTGTTTGATAGCGCTACATACATGATTGACGGAAAAAATATTGAATCAGTTCAGAAAGACGTCGACGTTGCCACAACGATATTAGGTCTTGCAAGATACAGCGACGATTACTCAAGATCAGCTGGTCCATCAATGATGTTCTCAAAAGATACTTCTGACCACCCTGATAATAGAAATGTAACTACAGGTAATGTAAGAAATGCTGCAGGAACCGCAGAAACTCCCGCAGTAATATCGATGAATGAAAATTTTAACTTAGGATTTGCAGCGCGTCGATCAATGTTGAAAGGTAATAGGAAATCATTTTCTTGTGTGATTCCACTGTCACATATCTTTGGATTCTGTAGAAATGTTAGAAAAGTTATTTTTGGAGCTAAACATACGGTTGTACTTGTGCGAAAAAGCGATGATAATGATGCAATGTGGCACGCTGAGGGAACTGATGATGCTGCAACCAGGGCACTTCATGGTAAAGTTATACTAACCAAACTTTCCCTGTGGATGCCAGTGATGACTCCAACAATATCTGAAGAAGATCGGTTACTATCTTTTATGAGTCAAGGTGGTAAATCAACGTTATCATGGTTAACGATGACCACAGATGCTATCCAGAGTAATATTAATGGTTTATTTACATGGCAGATAGCATCACAGCAAGGTGTTTCTGCACCGCGACATATATTTATTGCGCTTCAAAATACTGCACGAGTAAATAATCAAACACAAAATATAATGATATTTGATAAACTCGGTGTTTCTGAGGTTTCATTAAGGATAAATGGACATCAAGAACCATCCGAGGATATTTTGTTAAATTTCGATCAAAACCATGTAGCACGTGCATATCATCGATTAATGTCGTTCATGGGACGTGATCAAAATATTGATACTGGTTTACAAATATCGCAGCTAGATTTTACATCGCTGTATCCGATTTATTACTTTTCACTAGAACATTTAGATTTAACCAGACAATCTGTTGTAGATATACATTTTCGAGCTCGTGTGAATCGAGGAGTTATTGCAAATTATAGAGCAATTGCTGTTATACTCAGCGATAAATCGATGTTACTCGAAGGTGTTGGTGGACGAATGAGAATTATTGATGCTCCAGTAGAAAACATGTAATTAGATCGTTCATAATAAGTATAATGTCATATCATCACGTTAGTGTGAGTCTGACTCCTGGTCAGATTAAAAAGCTACAATCAGCATCAAAAAATAACTGTGGAATAAAAATATCGCTAAAGCGAGAACAGATGACCGGTGCAAATAAACTATCGTTGACCGAGCGTCAGTTCAAAAACTTCAATGACGCTAAAAAATCAAATAAAGGCGTCAAACTTAATCTTTCTGCGGGCGCCATCAAAGACATCGCTAAATCGGGTGGTATATTTCCACTTCTCGCAGCTATACCAGCTTTAATAGCAGCTGCAGCCCCAGCTGTTGCAAAAGCAGCTGCGCTAGGTGCTGTTGGAACAACTGCTGGAATGGCGTTAAAGAAAGCAACCGGACAAGGAATCAAAAAAAAAGGGAAGAGGTTTAAGATTACCAGGGACTCCACATTCATGGTACGGAAAGGGTCTAAGATTACCAGGGACAGTTTACTAATATCACCTATGTCCAATTTTGATTTACTTAATGCTGCTAAGCAATTAAAAATAAAAAATTTCAGAGGTGTTTTTATGCGCGATCAATTGCCAAGAATTGCTAGCAGTTCTGAAACTGGTATAATTAATCTCGATAAAAACTCTGGACCAAGCACGCACTGGGTCGCATATGCAATTTATCCACGTGGAATTATTTATTTCGATTCGTATGGATTAGCACCACCAAAAGAATTTTTAAAGTACGTTACCGGTGATATTCCAATCTGGTATTCAACGCTACCAACACAAAAAATAACTGATCCTCCAATATGCGGTCGTGAAACCCTCGCTATGCTTGATGCTGTATCAAAATCAACAGCGCCGCCTCATAAAGTCGTGCACGCGTTCACTACGCTACGTCATAACACTTAAACTGATATCAGTAAATATAATGGTAGATATTTATGGAAGATCCTCAGGTAAAACTCAGAAGGTCGATTTATCTAAATATGCAACTCTTGATCAGCTCAGAAATGAAATCGATGATTTATTAAATATCACGAGTGTGGATCAAAATGAAGTTGTCGTTTTTCAGGACAAACAAGGACGATTAAAAACGAGTAATATACAACTATCAGATGTTCTTGTACGAATTCCCAACGCGGTTGTTAATAATGTCGTTACTTTCACTGATCAAGGTAAAATACAGGATTCCGGTAAGTCGGTTAACGATTATGTTAAGAAAACTGGTGATGTATTTACTGGCGATGTTGATATGTCAAGAAAAAAAATTATAAACCTGGGAGATCCAATAACAGATTTCGACGCCACAACAAAAAAATATGTTGACGATCAAGAATACAGGTACGTGTTGGTTAGCGGCGGTATAATGCGAGCATTTCTCAACATGAACAATAATGGTATTAATAATCTCAGAACACCAGAAACGGAATTCGACGCTGCAAATAAAAATATATTGACGATAGGGAAATTGCGATTAATGAAAGAATTCTTGTATTAAGAACTGAATATAATGCTCATGTACAAACATTTCTAAATTTTCGTAGAAATATAAACAGAAATATTAACGAATTTTTTGGAACTCCACCAACTGTTATTATTAATCTCGCTGACATTAACACGAAAATCAACGATATCATTAGTGGCATTCCTAATATTATTCAAAAAACTAATCTCGTTAAAATTCCTCACAAGCAGATCAATATCGTGTACACAGTCGCATCAGGAAAAGCAACATGGACACCGGAAAATAACACCCTTAAACATACCGCAGAGGTCACTGGTGTATATAGATTATCTATATTTTGTGCTGAAAAATTTACTATATTTACCACATTTACATGGCGTCATTCAACCGATAGTTTTTCTGGAACTGTGTCTATAGTGTTAAACAAAGATGCTGAAGAAACGTTTATGCTGGTAGCGGATAATAAAAAGTTAACCACAGCAGATTATTGGTGGTGTATTGAATTTGTAGCTGAAACTCCTGAATTAGTTACCTAGATAAATATAATGAATCAAGAATCATTTATCGACGTTCAACGTCACAGATACGCTCAAGTATGTGAGTGTCAAACTAAACTAAAAAATATCATCGACGATTACACGATAAAGGTAAAAAAATATCGTCGTCGTATGGTCGTTATTGATATAATGGTATATTCGGTTTCTGCTGTTATTGCTGGAACTGGATTATTACTATCAACAATAACGATGACAGCGCCTGCATTTGTAACAATTATAGTTTCAACGGCAACAACATGCGCAGGTATTTTCAGTATTATCGCTAAGAAAATATCTACGTGTACGAATAATAAACTAAACGAGTACGTGATGAAATTGCACACAGCAACAACCGCATACACTAAATTATGCTCGTATATTTCAGCGTATCTCGGTGATGGTAAAATATCCGATGAGGAGTTCGTAACGATAATGAAAACCTACGATGAAGCATTCATAATCGCTAGTGACAATAACGGAAAGATGGAGAATTAAATAATAACGATAATAATAATGTCAGAGTCGCGCGAATTACTTCAGCAGATCGTAGTTAATACAACACCGTCAAAAACTACGATGATATCATTAAGTTCAACCAATCCTGAATTTAGCGTTAATTTTCCGACTGCAATTCCAGCAAAGGAAATAGCATTAGCGCAATTACGAGTTTATTATAGTTGGCCTAATATTAGATCAAAACCGTTTGGTGGACAACAACCAAATAATTCACTGGTATTTGCAAATTAAAATAAACCGGATGGAACACCTGATTGGCAAGTTGTTGGAATTTCAACGGGCAGTTATCAAATAGAACAGATTAATGATGAATTCCAAAGCAGAATTAAATCTATCACAGGGAAATAATCTAAAATAGCGATTACTGTTCATGAACCAACACTATCAGCAGCGATTGAAATAAATTCTCCTGATTACCTCGTAGATATTTATCAGAGTTCGATTAGATCAGTGTTAGGATGGCCTGA
>JAECUM010014378.1:0-27750 GCA_016617855.1 Megalonaias nervosa
GTACTGACTGTGTGAATTTAATTTTGGTGTTGCTGATATTTATTGTCTGAGGTAAAGGATGTGAATGAGAAAGTCTTTGTGTTGTAATCAGGATGGCTTCAGTTTTATCATCATTCATCTGCAGTTTGTTACATGTCATCCATGATTTCACATCGGAAATGCACCTCTCTACGCCTTGGATGGTAGCTTCAACTTCAGTTGTGTGGCTAGATTTGTATATTTGGGTGTCATCAGCATACAATTGGTGAGACACTGGATGATGATCTATGACACTTGAGAGTGGCTGAGTGTATAGAATGAAGAGAACAGGTCCAAGAACAGACCCCTGTGGAACACCACAGCATAGATCAACTGGGTTGGAGTGTTTTCCATTTGCGGACACATTTTGTGTCCTGTTGACCAAGTAGGACTTGAACCATAGTAAGGCCATATCATGAATGCCAAATACATGCTGGAGACGGTGAAGTAATATATCATGGTCTATAGTGTCAAATGCTGCAGACAAGTCAAGGAGAGTGAGGGCTGTAATCTTTCCGCCATCCAAAGCAGAGAGAAGGTCATTGACTACTTTCAGAAGAGCAGTTTCAGTACTATGGCAAGGGCGATATGCAGACTGTACATTGCTAAAAAGACTGTTTGAATTCAGATGAGATACAAGTTGGGATAGAACAACTTTTGCTAAGATTTTTGACATGAATGGCAGATTAGAAACTGGGCGGTAGTTCTTTAAATCATTATGGTCGAGTGTTGGTTTCTTCAGCAGGGGCTTTACAATGGCAGTTTTGTAAAATGATGGGAATTCCCCAGTTGAGAGAGAGGTATTAATAACATCAGTTAGTGAAGGCAATATTGGATCCAAGCACTCTAGCAGCAGTGACGTCGGAATCGGATCCAGTTCACATGACTTTGGTGCACTCTTCATCACGATTGTACGTACTAAATCCATAGAAACAGGTTCAAATGCTGCTAACGGTTGCCGCTGAAATTCTGTATCGCAACTGTATGGTGACAACGAGTCAACTGAAATTGTGTTGTCAAGTTTATCTCTGATGGTAATAAGATATGCATTAAATAATTAAGTACAGGTAGCTAACTGTCAAGATGATTCACTCTCACAAACAATAATAAGAATTGAATTGTTTACTTTTGAAGTACACTAACTTTCAATGTAAGCTTAACTTTAAATTGTTAGGATACACAACTGTAATTCATTCCAAAATTGAAACTGAAAAGGAATGATGGGAATCAGACACAGCTCAAATTAAGTAACATATCATAAGCATAGAACATTAACATGCAGAGAAAAAAAACATGCTGCAGATTTTCAGTCAAACTGCAAACAACATACACCAATCTGCCATCATATTATGTGATGTCAGATCTGGCTCTATGCAGTTTACAGCTGTACTAAAGTTATAAGCGAGTATATACGGTATTAGCAAGTCAGCCTTGGTTGGAGAAAAGATGCACACATTTAGGTTGGAGAAAAGATGCACACATTTGGGTTCTTAATGTGCTGCATTTGAATGTATGATACATATTTCTATCAAATCTACAGTTGTTATCAGAGCTCTAAAAGATACTCCTAATTCAGTGGCACAAGGTATTCTTTGTAATCACTGCTGAATAAACCCCAAAAAGAAGTCAATGCAACCCAGTTTAAATGTTTGACTTCAACAGGTGCATTTATGGGTTACAGTTTGGACAAGGAGGATGGGCAGATGGCTGGGCAGAACAATGGACAAAATAAATCCCATCTAAGTACTGCACCTTGAGTGAGCCTAGAAGATGTTCTCTCATATCAAAATCCCCTCACCCAAATTTAACAAATACTGAGTTCATTTGGGTGTTAAGAGGTACATCAAATGTCCCCATGACAACTCAACCAAGGTGCAACACTGCACATAAATGCAGCCTCTTGAAGCAGGGTTACAAGTACACATGCAACATTATATAACTACAGCATACCTACTGACATACAGCCTAATGTAAAAAGCTACAGCAAATGTATGTACAACCTAATATATATAGCTACAGCTAACCTATCAACATACAGCAGAACGTTTACAGCTACAGCAAATCTAACTACATTAGAGCTTGACCTTGTGTAAAATATTGCTTAAAATAAAGATGATGCAAGATGTGCTCTAACTTTGCATATTACTGACATAGAAATGAAACCAAGGTAAACATATTATGTCAGCAGCGAGAATTTTAAATCATTCCCAGATCTGCCAGCGATCATGTGGATTTCAATTTACTTCCTGTGCTCAACTGCCAGTATCCTTCTAGGCAAGAGTTGAATGGACACCACATATCAACAATATTTTTAGCTACCATACTCAAATGTATAATTGTCAGTCAAGTGCCATATCCCTCTAAATACTGGTGAAAACCACATCTTAAGCCATCTTTCTCAGATATAATCAGCTCACACTACTATGAATGGTGTACACACTAATGCTTGCAGCTCAGGATCAGTCCTGTTCTATATTCTGGCAATTCATATTCAACTGCATAGACTAGCAGCAATGCATTATGCATGGACAAATGCAAGTTTACATTGTTGGCAGCTGCATGCTTTACTACCCAATAAAATAAGGAAATTAATTACTCTGACACAGTATCAATCACCAGCACCAATTCCTACAAATTTGAAAGTGAACTTCTCAATCTGAAGACTTACTGGTCAACTGGAAGTTCTGCAACATACAGCCTAAGATACACCACAACTACAGCAAACCTACCTACCAACAGCCCAAGATACACAGCTACAGCAAACCTACCTACCAACAGCCCAAGATACACAGCTACAGCAAACCTACCTACCAACAGCCCAAGATACACAGCTACAGTAAACCTACCTATATACAGTCTAAGATACGCTACTACAGCAAACCTACCTGCATACAACCTAACATACAAACCTACAGCAACCCTATCTACATACAGCCTAAGATACACAGCTACAGCAATACTATCTACATACAGCTTAATATACAGCTACAGCAAACCTACATACATACAGCATATTTGCACCAAGAATTTTTGTTGTTCCTTAAGTTTGCTGGTGCATAAATATGTGTTTGTTAGTGTATAAACATAGTGTTTGCTGGTAAATAAGTATCTGTTTGCTGGTAAATAAATGTGTTTGCTGTGTGTTTGCTGGTGAATAAACACTAAGTATATCTTTTGACTGTTCAACTGAATATATAATAGCAAAGGGTTAAGAATTGTTCTGCTGAAACATACATGAATATACTGAAAGAAACAAGCAATTTAGGTTAAGAAATATTATTTTTATAGAATATGAAAGGACTAAAATAATGCCAGTCATAGGAATGTTAATTTTAAACCAAGAAAATTAGGGATAAGGAGAGATTAGAATTAAACATTCCTTTTCTATTAAATAATCACTTTCTCAATCCAGAGATAATATAAATGGTTGAGGGCTGGGGTTGGTGGTAAAATATATTTTGTAATTGTACATGTAATACTTAACTGTTGTTATTGCATAGAGGCTTTTTATGATGGAAAACACCACAACTGTATCACGAGAATTTTTTACCATGGAAAATACCCCAACTGTATCATGAAAATTTACCTTTCCATAGGGTGAACCAAAAATGTTCTAGAATACTAGAACATCTTTGTTTCAACCAGCTGATTGTTTTGCAAAGGTGCACTGTCTTGTTGAAGATATAGTCTAAACTAGTGAGACATAAGTGCAGGGGAGGAAGAGGGAATCTAGCAATAACAACAGGTAAGCATTACATTATTAAAATTAGTTAATCCCCCTCCCCAATGCATGTTAATATCAGTAATATGCAACCTGATGCTTTTGTGTAGCTGACACTGTCAGCCTGGTGGAAGGTCTGATGATCCCACAACTGGTGAAAGAAAAACACAAGAAATACTCATCCTCAATGTAGAATAGAAGATGGATGGTATTGTATGGGCCACATTTTCAGCTATGACAACTGAACCAAAAGAAAATATGCCTTTGTTTTGGTGAGCCAAACAACAAAGGAAAAAGAAGGTAGTATGAGATTGCCAAAATGTGGCTCTCACTACATCCTCCAGAGATGAACAAGTTAGACAGGTCCATGAGGTAGCAATGGCCTGAACCTTTAATTTTCATCAGTGAAAGGTACCTGAGGGTAAGCTCTCTTATTAGTTATTGCATTGCAATCCAGCTTGAAATGGTGGATACCGAATTATTTACTTGAACCCTTAAGGAGAAGGAAAAGATGCTTCCCACCCTTTGTTCTCCCTTTAGAACCCAGAAAAAAGAGTAAACCCTTGCTGGACATAAAAGTCTGTCTTGGTCATCCCCTGCACAGATACAACTGACTCTGGGGATTTCAACTGGGAGTGGAGTAACCAATGGAAGCTAGGTCTTTGCTAAAAAAAAACCTGGTTGATAAAGGAATGAAAATGACATAATATCCATTGAACCTTACATAGCCTTTATGAATAGGGCATGAAGCTTGCTCCTTTGTCTCACGGATGCTAACAAGTGCAAGAAAATAGTCATAAGGATAAGGTTCTTGAAGAAAGCATCACCTAAAGGTTTATGTGGGTTTTAGTTACAGATGACAAGACAGAAGTGGGGTTTCCATCTAGACATTACAGAGCAAGTCAGTGAGAATCCATCCTGATTGCTGGGACTTTGAAAATGTGTGTTGGATATGGCTGCCTTATCTCTGTTGATAGTAGAAACCAAGCATCATTTTTCTTCAAACTGGAAGAGAAGAAATCTGCCATTGTGCTCACAGTGGGACAGCCAGAATTGACAAGATTCCTCTTACACCAATCACAAAATATTCTCTACTTGGCATTAAAGGCCTTAGATGCAGATCATCTGTTGAACTGAATGATGCACTTGGCAACTTTGTCTGAAAAACTATCCTGGTGGAGAATCTGAAGGCTATTGTTTTTGTGATAAATCATTGTGATAAATCATTGTGATAAATCATTGATAAATCATTGTGATAAATCATTGTGATAAATCATTGTGATAAATCATTGATAAATCATTGTGATAAATCATTGCTTGTTATTTGGTAGTTTGCACTGGAAACTATCATTAAACATTGCTGTGTTGTGTAGGAGAGAGCCCTGTGCTGCAACAGGAGGTCCCTCCTTTAGGGTAATGTTCTGGGATGGTCCACCAGCAGGACAAGAAGACTGCTGAAGCATTGATTGCTGGGGCTAGTGAGGGACGATCAAAATGAGATGAGGTGTGGAGATCCTTACTTTGTGAAGTACCTTTGGGATCATCCTGAAAGATGGGAAGGTGTAAGTGAATGGAGGATCCCACTTCAGGTTGAAAGTGTCCACTGCCCAGGCCCTCTGGTCAGCAACAGGGGAAATGTAAAAGATAAAGAGAATCTCAACCAGGATATAGCCATTGATATATTTTTGCTTTGCCAATGTATTCATTTCTTTTTACTCCCCCAATGATAATCAATTGAAAACAGATTATCATTAATTAATGGCACCCTAGTGAGATCGTGGTGATATCGATACCTGCAGACAAGCAAGGTGTCTTCTGCAACGATAAATCTTATTATTAGCCAATTAACACATGACTTTTACCTTATCCAAAACAAATCAAGGATGCTGCTGCATGTTCCATTTCATGTAATCAGATTACATGGGTCAATTACAGACATAATTTTTCACTTTCATCACGTTTTAAGTAACTGATGTGTACACCAAACAAACAGTATTTAGTGGACAGTGAATATTTTCTGTGCAGTCATTTTATCAAGAACAAAAGACTTGTAAAAGTTTTCAGCAAAAATTACAAACATTCTGAGCTTCAAGGACTGTGAGAAGACCTGCTGAATGATGATATATCAGGTGGAACCAATGACTAAAGCATGTGTTTGATGTGAGCTGAGTCAGTTGCAGAAAAGTTGAGCAATTTCAAAAAAAACATTGAAAAGTTACAAAGATAAATGATAAATAAAGAGGGGGCACAGCAGTCCTTGAAAAAGCCAATCATCAAAATGAACCCCCTTGAAAGATCTGACAAACAATACTAAGAGACCAATATTTTTAAACCCTGGGGATGTGGGTACCAGTAAACATGTGCATTTTAAAGTCCATTCTTTAACACAAACAGATGACCAGACTGAAGAGGAGTGCATGGCAGTAATTTAAAATGAGGCAATTAGGATACAATGTGTACTTTTAGAAGTAAGGACTACTTGATCAGAGTTATTGAATGTGAGCTCATTTAATCTGAGGGGTAAAGGAAAGGACACTGTGCTTAACATTCGCATATACCCAGGCTAGGAGAAAGTGCACATATGCCTCCTTGTCTCCTGAGGTATGTTGTCAGAGGCATGTTGTCAGAGGACACCATCATGCAGCAACCTCTTATTCTGTCAAAGCACACCTCAGGGTCTAGGCCATAATTTCCAAATTGCTGATGTCGAGAATGGATTCTTCGCAGTACCACAAACTCTGAAGAATCAGTCCTTCCAAATCCAAGGCCCCACCCTGAATCTGACACATCTGCAAACAGACAGAAGTGGAGTTTGGGGGATGTGCATGGTGACTCCAGCCAGAAACTGGTCCTCATTTGTCCACCAATCAGATGATAGTGCAAATCCAGACCAAGAGAAATCTGAGCATTCAAACAGACCCTGTGATTTTTCCAAATCTGCACGAAAAACAAATGGAGAGGACACAAATACAGTCTGCCTAAGGGAACCAGGTTAGCTGTGGAGTTCAAGGTCCCCAGCTGAGAAAGAAAATGATGAGCCAAAAACATGGTCTTGGCTCTCAGCACTTCCAACAGGGGCAGGATCTTGTCTACTTTGTCACTAGGGACAAGGACTAAACATCTGTTTGTGAGGAAATTCATCCCCACATAAATGAGATCTTGAGACTGAGTAAGTTCCAGTTTCTCTAGGTTAGGTCAAAGACTCAGTCAGGTCACATGGAAAAACAGCAAGACAGATTAGTCTTATAGACTCTAGCTGGCCATTGTGGATCAACCAATTATCAAAATATTGGAAGATTGGATATACCTAGTGAAACTAAATGGACTGCAATTACTCCAATGTCCCTGGTAAACACTCTGGGCGCAGAAGCTATACTGAATGGCAGTGTCTGAAATCAGAATACCTCCCTGACAAAGCAAAATCAGAGGTATTTCTTGTGTGGAGGAAAGATAGGGATGTGAAGTTATGCATCCTGAAGATCGATATGAAACCCCATAGTCACCAGGTTTTGTGGTATTCCTGACTAAGGCTGTAGTCTTCATACTGAAACGTTCCTCATGCTGACACCTGTTTAGAGAGGAAAGGTCAATAATTAGATGAAACTTTCCCACTTTCTTTGGTACCAGGAAAATCTGAAAGTTGAAGGGATTCTACCTATTCCTTTTACTGTACCTGATTCAATTGATGAAAGAATATGGAGGACCATACTAGAGGAGAAAGATCGAGAAACCAATGAAGGCATCCACTTTTATAATAGAAACGACCCAACCATCAACAGTTATGCCAGACAGGCCTCTTAAAAGAGGTTTAGCCTGGCACCTATGGCAACCAACACATGTCCACCTTTGTCCTTCATAAAGGTGGAAAACTTCTTCCCTGAACCTTTGCAGCATGCTGAGGGTAAGTTCTAAAATGGGGCTGTTGCTTTGACTGGGGTTTCATGGCTTAAAAGGACCTTGTCGATGGACCCAGTGGCCAGTCAGTATGATTTCCATTCTTGGCCAGATTCAATGAGCTAGGAAGAGATGCGAGGGATGGGTGTTACTGATAGGAGGACCCTACACCTTAACTCCTGACATGGAGCTAATAAACTGTCCCTAGTAGCAGGCTCAGCAGGTGGGTTGGAGCAACTCTCTACCCTCCTGGGGCATTTGAGGGAAAAAGAACTGTCCCCTTCCCTCATTTCTGGCCCAACTTTATAAGAGGAAGAGTTAGGTCCACCAACTACCATTTACCTCTCCACCATGTGGCTCAAGTCAGATGTATGCTGGAAAAGGGCCAATCACTTCCCTGTGGTGGAAGACCCCACAACTCACTGGGATTTAGAGGGATTATGGGAAAGGGAAGGCAAGGATGCCAATCTAACCCCCTTGCCTAGTCTGGTGTCTGTACACCAATTCACAATCCCCTGCAGGATGAAACAGCAGTTGGGAGAGGTTGGTCATCTCGACTTGATCTCTATCCCATATCAAAGGGACTCCAATGACCAGTGACCACTGATTGTGTGTGCAGACCAAATTCAGTAAGGTTAGGAATATTTACTTAATACCTACCTGAGCTAGAAATTAATTCTCAACAATGACAGTCACACTAACACCCCTGTGTGGTAAGAGCTCACATGCTAGATTATACAAAACGCAACCTGAAAAATTGTGAAACACTCAAGTGAGCTCAATTCAAATGGGAAAACAATCTTGATCAAAGGCAATTTATCTTCAACATAAATTAAAGTAGCAGTAATGTCTGCAACTGGAAAAAGAATGTCAGTAAGCTTGGGCAAAGTATCTGCGGGTGGGGCCAGAGGCATATGGTATTCTATGGGAGGATGAATTCTCATCATATGGTTGAGGCATTTTCCATCCAGAATACCAACAGGTTATGTATTACCGATATTAAAAAGATTTGTGTCTTAGGACTGTACCATTTAAAGATACACCCTTGAAACAGTTTAGACAAAAGTCTACCAGGTAACTCCAATTATAATTACCAATCATATAAAATTATAAACTAGATCTGAGTGACTGTATAAATTTAAAAGTACCTTCCCTGGGTCCCTTGTATGCTTACTGAAACAGCCATCAGAAAAGTCAGGTCTGTCACGAAAGCCTCTCTCAGTGCATTAATGACTTATTAAAACAATATTTCCTTTTATATGTTTATCTCTTTGCAGATCGTTTAGAATTTATGTGCAATGTATCAATTTGTTTTAACAGCATGGTATCTTTTCACTTATAGCCAAAATTTGACATAGCAAAGACGTCGATAGCACATTACAATATACAGGTACATGGTGCTTGCAAATCTTTCAGTCATGATTGGCATTTCAAACAAAGTCAATAGCATATTACAGCATGCAGGTACAAGAAGCTCGCTGATCTTTCAACCATGGTAGTTCCAACCAACTAACTACTGGAGATAATTGCCAAAATCGGGCACTGCAAAGAAATCAATAACACATTGCAATAAACAGATATAAAGAGCTTGCTAATCCCTCCACCATGGTAGTGCCAAACCAATATAACCACTGGTGATAACTGCCCAAATCTGGAATCACAGATACAAATTGCTACTAATTTATTTCAAGATGTTCACCACAGCCGAGACAAAATGACAACACCCTGTAGTTCATAATGAAACAGACAAGTATTACAAGGGAAAGAGCATTGTGCCACCTGATTGTGAGCAGACAGAAGATAAAGGGAAGCAGATGTCTTGAGTATTTTGAGGTGGGGTCAAGATTCACCATTAAAAGGAGAAAAAAAGACAGCATATTAGTGCAGTACCTCAACCAAGCTGCCAGGATGGCTGATGTTGACAGGAGGCAGCAAGCTAAAGATGATGATGATGCCGAGAAAAATAAAATAAATTGGATAACTGACCTACCTCATCCAACCTCCTGTCTGTCCCAATGGCCAACAGGTTGTTTAATTCTCGCTCTAAACTTGTTCGAGCCTGCAACAAAACAAAGCAGCCATATAGTAGATGAAAGATTTTCAAAGATACTTAAAGCTTTGGAAGACAAGTCATCTAAGGTACATGTATGTTTTGTATAATAGTCCCTCCTTAGATGAATTGAAATCTATTAATTCTCCACCTCATAACAAAGAGAATATAGATTATCATGATGTCTAAAGGCATGATAAATCTCTGGATAAAGAAGAATTTCTAACTGTTCTATAGAATTAGTGAATTGGTTTGAAATCAAGATGCTGGAAATTCCTACCACAGTTCTTTACCTTGATCAAAGGTGAAATGATAGAGACTGGTATCAAATAAATCAGTCATGACAGATGAACTCCAGTCATTTACACCTTGGACCCATGGTGGCTTAGTGGTTAAGACAATGGATTCCTGATCAGAAAGGTATGAGTTAGATACCCTGATTATTACAGACTGACTACCATGGTGTATTCTTGGGCAGGCACTATCTCTATTTGCCTCAGCAGAATATAACCTAAAGTGTGTTCCTTTAAAAAACTGCCAAAAACCCAAACTAAACAAAAGCATTTAGCCCTTCCTTGCTGTGCCTAAAATGACCCAACCATGAACAATGTAGACCCAGTGTGTGCCCTGTTCAATTGAAATCTAAAGTAGAACTACCACAGTTTATCCTGATCTCACACATTCTATTAAGATCCACTCAGCCCTATCCTATCATTTGGTTGGTTCTGTTGTTTTATTTCACTGCAATACTCAGTGTTAGTAGCATATTTCTTTCAAAATTTTCAAGGTTTTTTTCAAGGTTTTTCAAGGTTCAAAATCACGTTTTTCAAGGTGCATTATCAGATTAATTTTAAAGGATACATAAATGAAACTGTATGTAAACACAAGTTAATACTTACTATTACTTCATACAAGGAACATTTCTTGGAAATTTATTTTTAAAAAAACCCCAAAACAAGAAGTCAAGAGTATGACCATTGATATCTTTCCCATTAATACTAAACATCCTACATCTGGGCATTAGAACAATGTACAGTAACTGAACAATGTTCATTTTACTCTGTCCACACTACACTATTTACAAAGTCCAAAATAATTTAGAGTGAATTTTTCAGTTCCTGTAGCTCATCATCAAGAATTTTTTCAAGAGCTCAAAGTTCAGCAACTTTGTCCTTAACATTTTTTCCTCAAACTATTTGATGTTGTGATAAAGGAAATTTTCCTATGGATCTCTCCTTTCAATGCATAGTCATCAGCAGCAGCTGTCATTGTCTCAATGTCTTTTCCAGTACCTGCCTTTCTTCTTCACCCACCCCATAAAAAAATGAACGAAGATATGTTTTTTCAATATATATTCACTGATTTAAAAACAGCGTATGGATATTTTAAACTATTTCATATCAGATATATTAATATTTCTCACAGCTTGGCTGTATTCTATATATCTTAGATTTATCGTGTTCATTGCAATTATTGTCCATGTCCGTTCTATTTGCTCTCAATCCAAAAACAGAACTGGATCTAACCAATTTCATAATTAAGACTCTATACAGTTTCTAATTTAAAATTTGAATCTCTGTGTTCGCAGACATACGTATTTCATCAAAAACAATTTCATGTTGGCTTCTTTTTTTTGCCGTATTAGCCGCCATTACGAGAGCTTGGTGGGATTTTTTCCAGCTGCATGTGACCGTAGAGCACTCTCTCTTATTGCATGCAAATCAGTATCCCTCTGGCATAATTTGCATTATGCAAAGCTCTCTGAGAAAGATCTCATAATCCAAACTTCGTATTTTTTTTTGTCTAGCCATCGAAGTTGGAATTGGCAGCCAGCCATTAGAAGTATACAAACGATTCAAATTTAAACCGTGGTTTCATCTGGGCTTCGTACAATCGGAAGTTTAAAATGTACGACTGCGTTGTGGTTTGTTGTAGAAATTTTTGTTCTGGCACAAACTTAGCAAGAGATCTTTTGTGCTTTTTTTCTCTCATTTTTAATTTAAATCTGTAAAACAAAAACTATTTATTAAGTCCTTTTGGTTTCAAGAAAATTAAGGCTTTTCAAGGTACCCAGACAATATTTTTAATTTTCAAGGTGTTTTCCTTGAGGGACACATTTATTTTGCAAGGCTTTTCAAGGTCCCCAACAGACACTGAAAATTGGAAGGTAATAGAAAAGTGCCTTGCCCATGGATACACCACTGTATCTGAACCAGGCTAATCAGATGTTGGGAATTGAATCTGTACACTTCCAGTCACAAGTCCAATGCTTTAATCACTGACCCAACATGGTTCCCTATTGGAGGTGAGTGAATGTTGTATATGGGTAAACAGATTATTTTTTTCTCAATGAAAACACAATGGAACTTGTTAAAAACTAACCCTAAGGGGCCAGCAAAATGCACTTATTACAGTGCTCAAAAATCTGATGTTTTAGTTTGGGCCCATCCTGTATTCAAAGTGAGGTGCCCGTTGGGCTTGTCCAAAAAAAAAGAGAAGTTTGCCTGAGGAAACTTTGATCACGCTGATGAAATGAGTAAATGTACTTTCAAGACATACATGCCATAGTACAGCGCAGTCTAAATCAGATTACCACTGTCCTGCGTGAAATTGAGATCTGATTTTAATCAAATTGAAGCTTTGCTAAAAATACAAATTTGCACTGCAAAAAAACCCCGACACGGTCGTGTTGCGAGAAAACAAACTTTTCAGTACTCTTAAACAACCCCACCAAAAAAAACAAGACCAGAAAAAAGAAACATTCAGTCTATGCCCATTACATGTAGTATGTATAAACGGTAATCTGTAATGATTGGAACTGATATAAAACTATCCCTTGGGCAGCTTAAACAGTGGCAATAAAAGGAAAAGAGGTCAGGTATAAAATCAAAGTTTCACATTAGCTGGCTGACAAAAGAAATTTATGTGTTGAATGTTGCAGTGGGGTGAACCCATTGTGCTAATTTGCATAAGTAGAACCAGGAAGTGGAACAACCCAATATAGGTAAATCAAAGAGATGATAGATAAGTGAACAAGAACAAACGTTATTACATATTATTGCCTTGAATGAGAATGTTTAAGCCGCTATGTATTATATTTTTGAAAAGTTTGTGAACAGGGGCAACATTTCTTTGAAGTTGGATTTTACTGCATATATAGAAAGCAAAGCATGATCATTTCAGTTATGGAATAGTGTTCAAGTGTAATTCATTTTTATGAAATTTATATTTGAATTATAGCTACTGCAATGTTGTGTGACAACATTAAAATAGGGGAAATTCTGGGCTTGTGGAAGCTGGAGTCTGGCATACCTGTAACTTTTCAAAAGCCAAGTAGGAAGAATAACAAAATAAAATAGTGAAATTTGGACCTAAAATGGGGAGGCTTTTACACGGCATTTTTTAAGCGCCAGTTTCAATAAATATTAACTGATCTTCCTGGTGCAGTAAGGGTGAAGTTTTCAAAGGATGTGCCAGAGGCACCTGCAGAAACATTTTTGGCTGGGGAACATGTAGTGGTCAGCCATGAAATTTTATGGATGGTGGCCAAAACATGTTTAAAGGTGAAATGGGGGGGGGGACTATTCCCGCCCCCCCCCGGCCTAATGTGTAAGTGCCCATGGGCGTGCCATCTCTCCCTGTCACACACCTTTTTTTCCCACAGGACAAGCCTCCCTTTTCATATTCTGGTCAGCTGGTGCTCAACTGCATAATAGCTAAAGGTTAGACTTAAGTACACAAGCATAAGGCCGGTGTGACTGATTAACAGTTAATCCTTATCACTGCATTTATCTTGTGAAAAAGACTGCCCTTCAGAAATACGTCAAAGAATACATGTGTGTGTATATATGCACCAGCAATTGATTGGCAAATAAATGATACCTTATTTTATTTAACTTTGTTATGTATATGTAATTTAATTATTTGTTAGTTTTAAATATTTTTTTATTTTATTCCATTACATGTTATTGTAATGATAACTTTGTCTACTGGATTTGATATTTTTTTTCAAAAATTCAGTTCAGTTGACCTGATAAACAACCATTAGTTTAAACATTGTATCTAATTGCTGACCTTGATTCAGATCCAGTGAGTTCTGGTAAACAACTTTTTAAAAAAAAAATTTATTATTCATTCTTATAGTAAGAATTGTTAAGTTGAATCAAGGTCATACCTGGAATACATGACAAATAACATGTACTTATTGTTACAAACTTTTGGTTTTCCCAGTGGGATGAATTTTTGACCCCCATCCGGGAATCTGTTTTGCATCTTAACTTACTGTATAACCGTTTTCTTGAGAAGAACTAGCCAGTTGGGCTTTAAATCTGCAACACTTAAAGGTGTCTTGTTGTGACCAGTTTGAGATGAATTTTTATTTTATGGAATTACTGATTCTTTCCCTGGAAAATACTAGTGCTCATACAGAAATTCTTGGACAAGGAAATTTATCGAAATTTATTCAGAATTCCAAACTGGAATATTATTTTTCTGTAAGTCAACAAGGAACTGTTGACATGGCAACACTCTGAAGGTCTCGACATATGTCATCGCCCTCCATTTTGATTTCATTGGGACTCGAACACAGATTCATTTAGGACTTTTCATTGATAGGACTTCTATTTTTTAATTCTTGGATTAATTTTTGGATTTGATTCGTAAACCGTAAGTCTTTTTTCTCATTTTTGCCTTGTTTTTCTGGGGAAATAAATTATTTGTTAAATTTTACAAAGCTTGATGTCTTCACTCTTTTCTTGTTACTTTTTGTACAAGCCTAGACACGTAACAGCTTATGATGCCCAGGACTTCATTTTAGCAGTTCAAATCTGCAGTCACAAGTTATCGTACATGTGGCAACTGTTATTCCAATGTTTTATATACCACCTTATTTCCTTAGGTTTAACTCTTAAGTAATGTAACACTGTTTACTAAATATTTACTCTGAATTATTTCTTTGGCGGCACATATACTGCATGGTATATTTTGTTTTATTCCTTCTTTTAATTTAATCATGGTAATTGAAGTTTATATAAATGGTAGAGGAATGCCAGGTGTTTACTGGCCGAGTTTCTTTAGCGGAAATGGAGATGCAATTTTTGCAGAGAAAATTACACAGCATTCACAGTGATCATTCATGTGACTGAAACTAATTGGTGACAATTTTATTTTTTTAATTTGTTTTTAGTATAGTACTGTTGCAGGGGTTTTAAAAAATCGGAAATTTATGTGAATAATGTTTAATCTTAACATTCTATTTACTGAAAAAAAAAAAACTCTGTAATGTGATATTAATTATTCCATCAAAACAGTATTCACAAGTGATAAAATAGAATATGGCATCTATGGACTGCATATGATATATATCTATTTATGTATTGTTTCTTTTTCTTCTGAAAAATGAAAACTAACAGACATCATGTAATAATCGGGAGTTCTCTGCAAAAAATCGTGAGATATTATGAGATTGGGAGGTAAGTGTGGAAATACCCCAAAACTTGGGAGGTTTTTCTCACAGCTTGTGAGTTGACAGATATGAATTGTCTGAGCTTGTGGAATTTCAGTCAGGGCTTGTGAGTTTATTTAAGTCACCAGCCGGGGCCTGTGCCTAAAAGAAAAATTTTTTCAGCACTGTTATTAAGGGAGAAATTTATTTTAAAAAAGAAATAAAAGATAAAATAATTACATTAATAATATCATAAACAAAATTCATCAAGTCTAATTTCATCATATTCAGGTTTTACAAAAATATAATGAATCTCACAATTATTCAACACAAGATAAATTACAGTAAAGAATGCACTGACATAAACAGGATGTACGCAGTAAAGAAAGCACTGAAAAAAACAAGATATATACAGGAAAGAAAGCACACAAAAAACCCCAGATGTATACTTACTTGTGTATTTTGAGTTGGAATTTGAAGAGCTAATGCCATACTATTGTGGTCAAAACTTTCATCCAAGGCTATAAGGGCACCATGAACACCCGACTCAACAAGACTAACAGCATATTCTTTTAAACCTATACTGGTTACCCATTTTATAACTCTTTCATTGGTCCACACTAGTACATCTGAAAGGAGTAAAAACAAAATTAAATGTTGACTGCTGGTGAATTTCAACCAAATCTTCAAAATTGTTTTATTAAAAGACTATCCCAATACATTTAAAGCAATCCAAAATTTTGCCACACACAATACTGGTGATATCCTTAATCTTGCCCATTTCAGATTGGAAATTTTCAATTCTTCTACCAATCTGAGCCATCTTTTCTTGATCATAAATTTTTAATAAAGTAAATGTTTGGTCTGGTGTTAGACTGCACAAGCAACACAAGTATGTTATTTAGACCTGGGGTGGTTCCAGTAATGTGCCTTGCCCAAGGACATGCTATAGTGGCTGACTCAAGTTGATCTGATGGTAGGATTCACACACCTTTGGTCACAAGTCCCACATACTAACCAATAAGTCAATGCAGCCGGATATAAAGAATGCTACTGGGCTGTCAGGGGTACATTCTTTTCAAGGTCTTGAACATTCAGAACATACCAGATAGCATTGGAATATCGTGAAATAGTGTTCTGGGTATGTTATAGCTGTTTTTGATAGAAAGGTTGGTACAGGGAGACCAATGATATATATCAAAATGGTTGGGGTCATGGGTGAATGTGTCTCACAAATGTTGATTGAAAATATTGATGCTTTCAGACTAAACCTCACATTTAATTCTTTTATAGCAAAAATACCTTCTAGATTTTACACCATTCCATTGATATACACCTGCAGAATGATCTGAACTTCTGATGCAAATTAATGGATTGATTTGGTTTGATTTGGTGTTTATGGCAGTGCAACACTAATAGGTTAATTAGTGCTCAGACAATCATTGTAAAGTGCATTGTTCAAGAATAAACCAAGGTAGTCAATACGGGCTGATGATATGGTAGGATTCGTACCAGCACACTTTCAGTTGCAAGTCCAGCTCACTAACTACTGTGCCACTGTGGTTCCCAACAGGTGAATGGAACACACCCCAATTTTCTCCTATTCGGACGGGAGCCTTTTAAATGCAGGTAAAATTTAGTTGCAAAATATAGAAAAAGGTACCAAATTATTGTTCTTTAAGAAAAGATATCATTAACATGGACGAGTGTTCTCTAGAACAGTTTCACTTGAACCATGGTTATCTTGTTAAATTCTTTGATATCACAGAGATTTCTTGGACTGATCTGTTTAAAATACAAGAGCAAAGAAATAGAATAAATTTGGTTTTGTTTTCTTGTATTTAACATCATTTTTCAACACAAGATAGGCTATACAATGCAGCTAGGATATTTTGTGGAGGAAGAACCCATGAAGAGCCTTGGAGGAACCAATGACCCATTGGAAGCAACTGGCAAGTTTTCTCACAAACCCACATTGGTCGAGCTGAGACTTGAACTCATTTGGACAGAGGTAAAATGTGTAAGTGATCTGTAAAGGAAAGCACCTTAGACAACTCAGCCACCCAGGCCACTAAACAGAGAAAACACAGTTGACAAATGAAGTTACTACTGTTGCCGAAGAAAGAAAAGCCAATAGCCTCAAATGCACTTCTCTAATTTTGTGTCAGTATTCTTAGTTGTTTTATGCAAGTATTTCACTGAGAAATTCAATAAAATTATCATTATATAAAAGGTATGTTGATCATCAACTGCAGTATATGATTAAGTAATCAAATCAATGTAAATGAAAACATGCAAAATCCTACAGTGCCTTACAACTCCACTGGTATGAGACTAAATTGCCCTTAAGAATATACTTGCAAAAAGAACTGATACAGAAAACATGTTCATCATCAAGAAAATCAAGGAATTTGTTTCTGAATGAAAAACGTGTCATTCACCTCTTTCCACCACACTTGCACTCTCTGAACTTGAAAAAAAGGTCACAATCACCTAGTAAGACCCGGAGACTCAGTCAAGGTATTAAAATAACCAATGTGGTAAAGTTTTACTCAATAATCTTTTAAACTTCCAGTTTACAAAGTAAGTATGATGGAGAGAGGGACTGATGAAAGGATTTTTCTATTTTTTTCAAATGCCAATTACCTTACTGTATCTACACAAATATTCAGAGTAACTGTGTATAGTCTCACCTCTATTTTCGGATGCGCTTTCTTCCCTCCGTCTTTCTAATTCTTTTCTATCATAATTAACTCTTTTTAAACAATTAATACCATATTGCAAACTTGTCCTGAAATTAGAAAAGAGAAACCAATTTTGAAATAAAATGTTTCTTCAATAATATTTATCTGATCATTAGGAGTACATAAACAACCTCACATATCAATCTCTCCCAAGCTAAGACGCCATAAAAGTGCAAACAAATCCCATCAATTTTGAGTAACTACTAGAGCTGATGTGCATGTTTTTCCAGGGGATAGGGCGTGTTTTAATTATGATCAGGTAAGTATTGTCTGAAGAAACATTTTACTCCAAAAGTTGGTTCTTCTTCAAATATGTTACACAATCATAATACAATAAAAGAACTGGTAAGAGGAGGGAGTTTCTTCCCCTTACCGTTAAGCTGGTCCCATCTGTGGTCTCTGAACTTATGTGCCACATCTTTGAGTAAGATGTAACATACTGGCTAGGACTAGCACATGGTCAGTGTGGGGATGAGGTTTAGAGAAAATGTTTGCTCCTATAAATCCAGCGAAAGTAGAGCAAACAATTTTGTTCTGAAGCTTTTAGTGAGGTATAATGAAACGTCATGCTTAACTCCCTTAAAAGAAGATAGGATGAATAAAGAAAAATGCCAAAGGAAATTACAGGAAAGATCTTAATGTAATAAATGATTTACTTTATACAACTTACAAACAGGGTCAAGTACTGAGTTTAATTATAAGTACTACAGATCACAGGGCAGTAAATTAAGATGGCACCTATAAGCTTATTGTACAATGAAGATGGGCAAATGATGTGTAAATATTTATCTATAACGAAAAAAGTGTGATAGACAGAAAAATAACTGGAGTATAATTTCCTGTTATAAGAAAACTTCAAAGAATGACAAAAATAAATTAGGTATTTCTGAAGCCTCTAGAAAGAGCATGCTGACAAGGCATGAGCAGAGGGATTGGCACCCAAGGGGAGACCACTTTTGTCAGCTACCTTCTTGGCTACCAGATGGTTTTATAGCACTTGTGATGCTTAAATGAGCCTGAAGATGTTGTGAATGTCTTTCTTAGCTTGGAAGGGGTGGATTTATCAGGTAGTAAATATACTATTAACAGATTATCATCAGATAAAACAACTGAAGAAGAAATAAGAGTTTTGCAATTTAACAAAAATCCATTAATGTCTATTTGAACTTTGCTGGTAAATACTAAATATTACAATGTGGTCCTAAATCAGCCTCATTTAGTACCACATCTCATTGCCAACAAACCATTTGGAGCGCTATCAGCTGAGCCTGTTGATCTCATTATCAACATAACAATGGGACAGCAATCAGCCTAGTACTTCCTTATCTCATTACCAACCTATCAATGGGAGGGTAAGCAGCAGAGTCCATTCATAAATCACTTAGTATTTTATGTCATTAACAATATACCAGTGGTAGGTATTTCAGCTAAGGCCTGGTGTAAACCACCTAGTACCTCCTCATCTCATCACTGAGGTGTAAATATATTAATGATAAAAGCTGGACTCAAATAATGAAGTTATGTTGGGAGTATCAGCTAAAATACCTTAGAAAACATTGACATAGCTGGATCAAATTTAAAAACTTTCTTTTTTTGAGTTAAAGTACCAAGTCTGTGAAAAATTTCATAATTTCTGATAAATAAAAAAAAAAATTTCTTATGCATTCAGCAAGAATAAATTTCTGAAAGATTTATCAACTCATAACCTAACGTGTCACACTGTGAAACTGCACAACCCTAAGCTGAAATTAATGACAAAATTATTCCAACTACTGTGTATTATATTTATGATTTGGTCAGTAATTGTCCATCATTAAGGACAAGTGTCCAAGGATACCCAAAAAAGTTTTCAGCACGATATCTGCTTGCTAGACTACTATTTTTTTGTAATAAAAGCAAAATACAAAGCACTTTGTCCCCTGGCTTTGCTGCAATATGTGTCATGTATTGACTCTACAATCTAATAAATATCTTTTCAGCTAGAAGGTCTGGTAGATTAAGACATTTACTAGACCTGCTGAATTTTCACTAGTCCTTCCCACAAATGCAGTCGGGTGACAACTGAACTTTACTTAGCCATCAGGCTACTGAAATGATAAAAGCTAGTCCAACAATAACTAGCCTTGGGCTAGTTACTCACAGCTAATTTCAGGCCCTGGTACAGGGTTAGGATGCATCAAATTAAAACAAGTATTAACAATCTGCTTGTGATCATGATAATTCCAACAGACACAAAAAAATAAAAAACACAATTAAAATGACATCACTAACCAGTCTCCAGCGAGCAGATTACTACTAATTTCACTAGCATATGGTTAGTGGACTTCTGCTAATTTTACCAGCCTCTGATTAGCAGACTACTGTTAATTTTCCAGCCTCCAGTTAGCAGACTACCGCTAATTTCAAACTGTGCTCATTCTGATGATACTTCAACTGTTCATTGTTATTTACATATATTTGTATTTTACAGATCAAATGGATTTTTATTCTTATCCTTCAACAAGTTTATAATTATAATACATAAAAGTCTTTCCTAAATGAGCATGTTTTATCATCTTTTTAGCTTCCATTTTATGCATAAGGCATATTTCTCTGCATGAACAACTTCTCAGATTTTCTCTACTGTAACAAAATTTTAAATATTCTTTTTAAAAGAGTTCTCTTACCTATGAAAACTATCAACCATTTTTAACTGGCCCCGTAAATCCTTTTTAGTAAGATGATCTAACATCCTGGCATCAACCAGACATTCCATGAAGTGGCTACGATACTGAGGTAAACCAAGGCTGGGTAACCATTCATTCCCAATCCATTCATGATTCATTTCACCAAAAGCTAATGCCTGTAAAAATAAAATCAAGAACATGAGACGATGACACAACGACAAATTGTGGTATGGCCAGATTGCATGGAGTAGTTCTGTCTAAATTCCAGTTTCTGAAGTATTCCTTATGATAGACTTATCTTTTAAATGAGATGGAGTGGAATGCTGATGTTGTGGATGGATGGACAGAAAGACTGACAGACTGACCCAATGGTCAACAGCTATAATCCAACCAAAGAAATGTGATATATTACAAGATACTTTTACACATGGAATCTCAGATTTCATTTTTTAAATATATATAAAATGATATATATCTATCAACTTATCCATCTATTTGTCTCCATTGTCTCATTTAAATATTATTGGTACAGGAAGAATATATATATTTTCTGGACTGTTTAAATTTTTTTTAGCACATCTGTATTTCTTGTAGGTATGTCCACATCAAATTTCAGGCATTTTAATAAATTTCACATATATGCACATCAGGTTTACAAAATTACACAATACTATCCTATTAGTAAAACCATTCATCTATCATTTATGCCATTTATAAAAGGGATGTAAAGATACAATTTGAATATACTGTTAAAAGTTCTGCTGCATTGAAAGAAACAAATCAAAGAGACAAGCCAATATAAGAGGGCAAAATATCAAATACTGACAGAGAAAATTACATACACACATATACACAAAGAAAAAATAATATAGATATAGGCATAGCACTGGAGAGAGAGAGAGAGAGAGAGAGAGAGAGAGAGAGAGAGAGAGAGAGAGAGAGAGAGAGAGAGTCAAATGAAAAATGGATACGGGAAAAATATGTCTTACCTCTTGTGAGGTTTTTGGTGCAGATGGACTAGTTAGACTGACCATTTCCTGAATGGCTAATCGCAACTTCAACCTGTGAAGTGGGTTGCTAATACCTATTTCTCTCTGAATCTCCTGGTCTGATAAAGCTGACATGATAGCACCACTCTTCACGTTGGCTCTACAGGCAGCGACATACCAAGCCGGCATTCCGACCCATAGCTAGAAACAAATTTTAAAACAAGAGTACAGTGAGGCCATGGCTGTCTTATGATTACTGACCAACAGGTCTGAGTGACCTTGACCTTTAAGCACAATATACAATCTTGAAATGAACTTACTATACAGAAACCTGTATCATAAGTATGAACCAGGCACAAACTCTGGTGATAGTACATGGTCAAGAACCAAACCTTATGTTGAGAAATCATTTTTCATTTTTCAGTCAGTGACCTTGACCCCAAAATCAATAGACTCTTACCTTACTCCAAGGGCAAGCCATCCACAGTCAAGTAGAATGGTCAAGCTCTGTTATGTAAAACTAAAGTTGTTTTGTTAGAATAATTTTTCTTTGTTCCATCTCAGTGACACTGATTACTGACCTTTTGATCTAAAACATATATAGTTTTTTTTTTCATTACCACAAGTGCAAGCTGTCAACAAAGTCTGGTATGGGTTGATGGTGCAAAACAAATTCTACTGATTATATAGCAATGATAAACAAAGTGTTCCTGCAGACTTAACAAAAACAAATTCCATGACTTTTCCAGGACCATTTCATAAAACTCAAAAACCACAATATCTTGCATTGTCAAGTAAATTAATCATTGTGTTTGAAACAAGTTTTTTGAACTGGTGCTCAGCACTCTATGAAATTAGCAGTTATCAATTTTTTGAACTCCATTATCAGAAATTCCAAGACTTTTCCAAAACTTTTGTTTGGATGAATTCCATAACTTTTCAAGACGCATGAAATTTATCTTTTAAATTCTAAAACTTTTCCAGGATTCCAGGAACCCTGCAAAGGTAACATAAAATTGGATGGATAGACAACCTCATAACAATGTATCATCTGCTGTTTGGTGGGCTTATCAAAATTAACACTTTCTCAACTGGATTTGTTTGATATTGTTAACATTAAAGTGGAATTTGAGAGCCAAGGTACAGGAATGCATGGTGGCAGGGATTCATGACAAACTGCTGAAAAATATTTACTCAACTATGACATAATCATCTAAAACAAGATATTTTATCCAACCCTAAGAAAGTTATCCAATTTGGAAGATTGACAATTTGTTACAAATAAGTGATGAGAATTTAAATGCAGGATAATTTCTTCAAATATCTGACAGTGTTTTGACAAAGACGTGCCAACAAGTGAACAAAATGTCAACCTCTGAATGTCACGAACCAAGTTAGGGCTGTTCTATTTAAACCTACATGGTACCCAGGGAAGGCCGTTTTTTTTTAAATATATGCCAGGGTAGTTCAATCTCACACAGTTCAAATGACAAGAAAATTCTAAACTGCATCTATTGGTGAGTACCCCACTTTAAAGGTGTCTTCCCCGGGTCCCATGTGTTTTAATGAAACAGCCCTTAACATACACTCACATGCATGTTCTCTAATAATAATGTTGCCAGCAATTTAACATACCCTCATGTCTGTTGTCTTTATAACAAGGCTGCCCAGCAATTTAACATCACAATGTCACTATATTTATTTTGTCTATTAATGTTGGTGTCATTCATCTTTTTTCCTAGACTTACAGAGTAAAAGAACAATTCATTTACACAAACAGCATTATCCCCTGGATCACTCCCAGCCCACAAGCACTTGGTTGTAATTAATAAACTTAGAAACTGTTCACAGCCCACCCTTAAAGCATATACAATTACTTGGAATTACAAAAGGAGTTAATCTGTGCAGTCTGTCCTTACCACCCTGGGGCCATGCCCCTGGTGTCACAACCTGGATACCATTTAATCAGCAACCAAGACAGCTGTGGTGGCTCAGTGGCTAATTTTGTTTTGCTTTGTTTTACTGGTTTTATTGGGACTTTTAATGCATTATTGACTACAGCATACCAAGAAAATGGGAACTAAGTGCCTTTCCCCAAGGATAAACCAAGACAATTGACACTGTGTGTCCTTGGGCAGTATCAAACTCTTAGCCAATAGATTATGGGTTGAATGCTCTGCCAAATGACCAACTGTGGTTCCAAGCTCAAGGTTAAGCCATTGGACATGTGACTTGAAGGATTGCAGGTTTGAGTCCCAATTAGGCCCTAGATCAACTTCCAAATATCTAAGTACTTTTTTAAGGTCATGGGTTTCTATGATCTTAGTAATTAAATATGAAATCACTATTAAAAACTGAAAACCTTCACTGCTTCTGGAAGTCTTTATGCCAGGATACTATCAGGCAAATTTTGGTATAAGGCACATTAGGTTTTTCTATTATCAGCAATGATGGCCATATCAGAAAGTGGACTGGCATCATATGTACATAATTGTGAGCCATCTATGTCAGGACGCATCTGTTAAACCTGATCAAATTCTGTAAAGCAGTTTTAAAAAGTTCTTTAAAGGTTCTTCTAATTTTAGTATTCAGCATCATAAAATTTCTATTTTTACAATGCTAATTAATTATGTTACAATTTTAATTATTATCAAAAACCTTGTTATTTGTGACAAAATCTGCAAGCAAGGTAAGTAATAATAAAACTGTTAAATAGTCAATTAATGAGTCAACTGAGTGATGATTTTTCAAATTACCTCAAGCCATGCCACCACTGTGGGTCCATTCCATAATGCAAATGGAGTCTGTGCCTTCATTGCTTCTTCTAATAGCTCATGTCTGAAATTAAAAAATTAAAAATGAAATGAATAAAGTGAAGCCATTAGTGATTACTCCCATCGATATGTGTATGTAACAAAGAAAGAGAAGATACCTGTAGGCATTTATACATTAAATACAAAGCTATCTTCTTCAGAAGGCTATTATAGAAAAGGGAATCACATTTCAGTCATAAATATTACAAATGTGTGATATTTTTACAGATACTCCACAACCTTCTCATACAAGTGCAGATTCTCTCTGCATGGAATGGTTTACCAACAAGTGTATTCTCAACTAACCCCAAATGCTTCCAACCACTAAACTAAATGCAACTCATTTCACAAACATCCTATTTCTATTGCCAACTATGCCATGATGCACCGCTCCCTCATTTTAATGCTGCCCATGAGTGTAATGCCTCGTAATGGGACCAACTTATAATAGAGTTGCAATGTTTACATGTTTAATTGATTTAGTCTAGTTTACTGTTTGTAAACATTTACAAAATAAGTACCTGTGTAAACAAATGTACATGTGGCTTTCAGAAAGGCAGTAACAGCCACTTCCAATTACATGAGATTGCAACATCTCTTTTTAACTGGATTGTTTGGTAGGACTTTTTTCTTAGTTCATTTTACAACGTATCCATGATTTCAGTGCAAAAACATGGCAGAGCATGGAATTAGCCTAAGTTGATGAGAATTGATTGTACTACATGTTACACGTCAGGTTGTTTACTGATAATGCTGACAAAACCTCCAAAAAGTGCAATACTTACCTTTGGAAAACATTTGTCAACAGAACCTTTGATGTGCAACATTTTATTTTAATGAAACATCGTTGCAACTTTATATGTCAATGCACAGTTCTTTTGTCACCTGGCTGCATTATCTGTTTTTTTAAAATAAATTATCTATATAACAGTGGGATCCAATATCAAAACAACCCTAACCTAACTTGTCATATAAACAGGAAATCACCACAGACACGTCTTACAAGCCCAACTGGTTATAGGTAAAAGATATATAGCAAATAAAACAACTGCAATTCAAGCGAGGTAATGCATGCACAATGTCATTGTCTTACATACAGAGGAACATTACGCATCCCAAGTAGATTGGAGGTGGTGGGTTTTGGGGTACATAGTCTAGAATTGTTAAACAGCATTGTATCAGTTATTATATCATGCACATCTTTACATATTTTGGTAAAAGCTACAGATATTCACGATAAATTTTACCTTGTTACGAATATGTAATTTAATTACTTGTACGTTAGTTTTAAATTCTTTTTATATTTTAATTTTGTTTCGTTACATTTTATTGTAATGATAATTTTCATTGGATTTGAATCTCTTTTTCGGAAAATTAACTTGACCTGATTAGATTATAACGTTACTTCAGCATTATTTTTAGCTCATAGATCTTGTAAACATCCAGATAAAATGATTGGCTATTACCAATGTCATTTTCGGCCCACGTGTTAGCTGAGTTGTAAACAGCCTTTCTTTTTTAATTTATTTCCAGTACGAGAATTTGATTCTTATATAGGGCTATTCTAGCTACGTGATAAATGGCATTTTTTTAATTGCGCTGTTCAATGTTAAGAGATCACGTGACCCATCACGCTGGACTGAAATGACGTTTCAGTTGGGTTTAATACTGATATCTCAGTAAAATTTCAGCAGTCGTATGTTTACACCTTGAAGGTACAAGGTGTTTCAATTGTTGATGTCAGATTATTTTGAAGTTCGTCTATTTTGGGGGATTTAATAATTCATATTCTCTAGAAAATGAAAACAAGTGCTTTTCTTTATGAAAATTCTGGGACAAAGACGTTTAGTGGAAATTTATTCTGGAATTCTAAACAGAACATTATAAATTGTGTTTCAACAAGGATCTGTTGCCATAAGTACGACAACTTCATCTGACGTCATCGCCTCCATATTGGAATTTCATTGAGATTCGAACCTGGATTCAATTAGAACTGTTTAGTGGTAGGACTTATATTTTTCAATCCTAGGATTAAATTTTGGATTATATTCACAAACTGTAAGTCCTATTTCTAATTTTTACATTGTTTTCTAGGGAAATAAATATATTTTGTTAAAATATACAAAGCTTGTTGGCTTCACTCTTTTCTTTTGTTACTTTTGTACGGGCCTACACGTAACAAGAAAAAATTGGGGTTCTCATCTTGGGATATATGAAATTTTGGCTCGAATATTTCAGAAAATTGTTTTTTGAAATTTAAATTCCCCTAGTTTTTAAATCCCAAGTACTATTTTACATTTTGCTTGGAATCTTTAGTGAAAACAACAGGCTTTCATTCACAATGTCATCAAAAGTGGAGACTTTTCTTTCTAGTCCTACTCAGGAGCAGTTGGATAGTCTGAAAAAAAGATGAGTTGCTTGAACTTGCCAGAAAATACAATCTTTCTGAAGCAAAATCTTCCTTAACAAAACAAGAAATTAAAAATATTTTGATTCAATATTTGGTACAGAAGAATGTTCTTGATAAAAGTGTTTTGGCTTTGGTCAGCAAGTCAGTATCAGACTCTGACATAAAGATAATGGAATTAAAAATGAAATACAAGATGGAACAGGAGTTAAGGAAGCTTGAGCTTCAGATAGAGGAAAGAGAGAAAGAGAAACAACTGCAGTTGCAATTTGAAGAGAAGCAATTGCAATTGCAATTTGAAGAAAAGGAGAGAGAGAGAGACAGGAGAGGGAGAAAGATAAACAATTACAATTTCAGAAAGAGGAGAAAGAGAGACAGGAAAGAGAGAATGATAAACAAATGAAATTACAATTTGAGAAAGAGGAGAGAGAGAAACAGGAGAGGGAGAAAGATAAACAATTACAATTAGAAGAGAAAGAAAGAGAGAGACAGAAGTGGGAGAAAGATAAATGCAATTGGACTTTAAAAAGAACAAATGCATGTACAGATGCAAAAAGAGAAGGATGAAAAGGAATTTCAAATTAAAATGAAAGAAACTGAGCTGGCAAGTGAAAAGCACATTTCCACTTCACATACAAGTTCAAGTTTTGACATTACAAGAAATATCAGGTTAATGCCCCCTTTTAGAGAAAAAGAAGTAGACAAATATTTTATTTATTTTGAAAAAGTTGCTGAAAATTTGAAATGGCCAATGGACTCAATTATTGCAATGTGTACTTTTTGGCAAGGCCCGAGATATCTATGCATCCCTGTCAGTACAGCAAACTTCTGACTATGATTTGGTTAAGGAATGCATCTTAAAGGGTTAAGCGTTAGTCCCTGAGGCTTATTGGCAAAAATTCAGAAACTATAAAAAAGAAGCTGGACAAACTCATGTTGAATTCGCAAAAGAGCAGTTATTTAAGAGATGGTGCTTAGCCAAGAAAGTTGAACATGGTTATGAAA
>JAECUM010014379.1:0-11044 GCA_016617855.1 Megalonaias nervosa
TGCCTCCCTAAAACATCAGTACTATCTAAAAGAGACTACACTAAATATCAGGTTTATATAAAAGGGGCTCTACTTCCCTAAAATGTCACTATTATCTGAAAGGGGCTCTATACCTTAAAAACATTAGCATTATCTGAAAGGGGCTCTATACCTTAAAAACATTAGCATTATCTGAAAGGAGCTCTATACCTTAAAAACATTAGCATTATCTGAAAGGGGCTCTATACCTTAAAAACATTAGCATTATCTGAAAGCGGCTCTATACCTTAAAAACATTAGCATTATCAAAATGAGTTTGCACATCCCCAAACAACAGCATAATCAAAAGATAGGGTTATCTACCTTAGATATCATTATTCTCTAAAAAAAAATAAAGGTTTAACCTGCCTTAAACATCAATATTGTCACAGAAAGGCTGTACATTCTCAAGCATATATTATCTAATAGAACTTTACTTCCCTGAAACATCTGTATTATCCAACAGAGGCTTTACTTCTATAAGACATCATTATTATCTCAATGAGGTTTAACCTCCTTAAAAGATCGGTATTTTCCAAATGAGATCTTACTTCCCTAAAATATCGGTATTATCCAAATGAGATCTTACTTCCCTAAAAATATCGGTATTATATATAATAACGGCATTACTTCCCTAAAACATCAGTGTTACACAAAAGAGGCTTTACTTCTCTAAAACACCAGTATTACACAAAAGAGGCTTTACTTCCCTAAAACATCAGAGGCTTTACTTCCCTAAAACATCAGTGTTACACAAAAGAGGCTTTACTTCCCAAAGACATCAGTGTTACACAAAAGAGGCTTTACTTCCCTAAGACATCAGTGTTACACAAAAGAGGCTTTACTTCCCTAAGACATCAGTGTTACACAAGAGGCTTTACTTCCCTAAGACATCAGTGTTACACAAAAGAGGCTTTACTTCCCTTAGACATCAGTGTTACACAAAAGAGGCTTTACTTCCCTAAGACATCAGTGTTACACAAAAGAGGCTTTACTTCCCTAAGGCATCAGTGTTAACACAAAAGAGGCTTTACTTCCCTCAAACATCAGTGTTACACAAAAGAGGCTTTACTTCCCTCAAACATCAGTGTTACACAAAAGAGGCTTTACTTCCCTAAAACATCAGTGTTACACAAAAGAGGCTTTACTTCCCTAAGACATCAGTGTTACCCAAAAGAGACTTTACTTCTTTAAGACATCAGTTTTATCTAAAAGAGGTTTAACTTCTCTAAAACATCACTATTATCCAACAGAGGCTGTACATCCCTAAAACATGTTTTATCCAAAAGAGGCTTTACTTCCCTAAAACATCAATATTATCCAACAGAGGATGTATTTCATTTAAAAAAATCAATATTATCCAACAGAGGATGTATTCATTAAAAAAAATCAATATTATCCAACAGAGGCTGTATTTCCCTAAAGCATCATATTATCTAGTAGAGGCTTTACCTTCCTAAAAAATCAATATTGTCCAAAAGACGTCTTACTTCCCTAAAACATCAATATTGTCCAAAAGACGTCTTCCTTCCCTAAAAAATCGAATATTGTCCAAAAGACGTCTTACTTCCCTAAAACATCAATATTGTCCAAAAGACGTCTTACTTCCCTAAAAAATCGAATATTGTCCAAAAGACGTCTTACTTCCCTAAAACATCAGCATTATCCGTGTCACTCTACATCTTTATATTTTGTATGGGGTTAGATATTTTAAAGAAAAGGAACTTCCCCGGCTTTCCTCACTGGTTATATTGGTTGTTTAAAAATAAGACCTCTCTTGTCTAGGTATTGTTCGCAGAACTTTTAATTCCCTTTATTTTGAGTTACGATTGATGGTTGTAACATGGGTTATACAGTATACAGCTTGGCCTTACTTCAGATGTGCACCAATCAAGAAACTTTGCTTCACCGGGTCATTTTCTCTTCCTGGATTTCAGAGGTAAACTGTAAAAAAAGAGCCGAAAACTTCTTTTTACGTTTTATTTATTTGGTAATTCGTTCCTTGCACTTTCAGATTCATGTATTGTCTAGTCTGGCAAAATACGTTTTCCCTATTTTAATAAATACTGAAGATAATGCATTAAACACTTCAAGGTATTAAAGACACCAATGTATTAAAGATTCCAGTGTATTAAAGACTCCAACGTATTAAGGACTCCTCCAATGTATTAAAGACTCTAACGTATTAAAGACTCCAGTGTATTAAAGACTTCAATGTATTAAACACTCCAATGTATTAAAGACTCAAATGTATTAAAGACTCCAATGAATTTAAAGACTCCAATGAATTAAAGACTCCAACGTATTAAGGACTCCTCCAATGTATTAAAAACTTTAATGTATTAAAGATTCCAATGTATCAAAGACTCCAATGTATTAAACACTCCAATGTATTAAAGACTATATTGTATTAAGGACTATATTGATTAAAGACTCCAATGTATTAAAGACTATATTGTATTAAAGACTCTAATGTATTAAAGACTCCAATGAATTTAAAGACTCCAATGAATTTAAAGACTCCAATGTATTAAAGACTATAGTGTATTAAAGACTCCAATGAATTTAAAGACTCCAATGTATTAAAGACTATAGTGTATTAAAGACTCCGATGTATTAAAGACTCTAATGTATTAAAGATTCAAATGTATTAAAGACTCCAAGATATTAAACACTCCAATGTATTAAAGACTCTAATGTATTAAAGACTCCAAGATATTAACCACTCTAATGTATTAAAGACTCCGATGTATTAAAGACTCTAATGTATTAAGGTCTCCAATGTATTAAAGACTCTAGTGTATTAAAGACTCCAATGTATTAAAGACTCTAATGCATTAAAGACTCTAATATATTAAAGACTTCAATGTATTAAATACTCTAATCTATTAAGGACTCCAGTGTATTAAAGACTCCAATGTATTAAAGACTCTAATATATTAAGGACTCCAAGATATTAAAGACTCGAAGGTATTAAATATTAAAGACTATAAAGTATTAAATATTCCTAAGGACTCCAAGGTATTAAAGACTTCTAGGTATTAAAGACCCCAATGAATTATAGACCTCTAGACATTAAAGACTCCAGCATATTAAAGACTTCTAGGAATTAAAGACTGCAATGTATTATAGACTTCTAGGTATTTACGACTCCAATGTATTAGATTTCTAGGTATTAAAGACCCCAATGTATTATGGACTTCTAGGATTTAAGACTCAAGAGTATTACAGACTTCTAGGTATTAAAGACTCCAATGTATTACAGATTTCTAGGTACTAAAGACTCAATGGTATTAAAGACTCCAATTTATTAAAGACTTCTAGGTATCAAAGATTCCAATGTATTGACGACTCCAAGGTATTAAAGGCTCCAATGTATTGACGACTCCAAGGTATTAAAGACTCCAATGTATTGAAGGCTGCAAGATATAAAAGACTCCAATGTATTGACAGCTCCAAGATATAAAAGACTCCAAGGTATTAAAGATTCTAAGATACTAAAGACTCCACGGTATTGAAGACACTAATTTATTAAAGACTTCTAGGTTATCAAAGACTCCATTGTATTGACGACTCCAAGGTATTAAAGACTCCAATATATTAAAGAATCCAAGGTATTAAAGATTAAAGGAATTAATCTGCAGCAAATATTATGAAAACAACTACGTCTTTTTCGCACTTATTCATCGATAATTAGTAATACAATGGAAGTAGATGAAATAATGTTGCTGGGACGATGCACAACCCAGTCAACTGGCAGGCAACAGCGTGTGTATTAATTTTCCCAAGACAGCTGCTGACTTCAAACTATTCTGAATTTTTGTTTCTTAGAATAGTTATTTTTGCAACAATTTCCTTTATACTCATTAAATGTATTGTTCATTCTTAACGGTGTATATGCCTTTGGTTGATTAGGGGACGGATAAAACATGTTAGAGAGTAAATAAAAGTTACATAAAATCCAAGAACAAGGTTTATACAAAAATACATGATATGCCCTTGAGACCAGCCATCGATATATCGATGGACATAACCCCACTCCCACATGGATCCAACCGGGAAAACGACCCAAGCGCAGAATGACACAGGAAGTAAAAATAGTATTATGTATTGTGCTTATTTTTTTCAAACTCGAGGAATACAAACACCAAACAAACAACAACCAAAACGTACCATACTTTTTCACTCAATTATACCATCCAAGGGACATAATCCTAGAGCAGAAGCGGCCGAAGGTGGTATATGAGAATGTGATATTTTATATCAAATATGCAATACATTGTTCAAGGCTTTATTGGAGACTACTACTACTACTACTGCTGCCAATAATAATAATAATAATAATAATAATAATGATAATAATAATTTATCTCGTATGTTCTATATAATAGTCCTCGCCTTACAGATGGGAAGAGAAAGAACTGGACTATTTAACCTTTCAACCAGCAAGTGCACTGAGCGAGTGTCTTTTATTATTTTTAAATACTAGTGAGACAATGAGTCATACTTCTTGATATCATGGCTTCAGCCAAGGACGTAGCTCGGAGAACAAATGCAGTATAGGTAGGGAAGTCGTTATGTCTTCATAATGATCCTATACCTTACAATGGAGCAAATAAAACTATTGCCCAAGACAAAAAGATGAATGTAACTAATTAAAAAAGATCTACCACCTAAGTAGAGTATGTTTTTCTGGAAGTTTGGCTAATAATAACGCTATTAAATCTCAGGTAAATTATATTGGTGTGTTTACGCTAACCTTTGTCCACCATGATCGATAACACGAGATTCTCGCGGTAATTGGTTTTTCAAATAAGGCTTACTTTGCCATATATGTATATTCTGTGATGCGTTATTCAATGCATACCATATTTACTACGATCTGTTTACGTTTCCAAATAAGGCAGCAATGTCCTTACATGACATGAAAAGTGAGGCTGAAAACGGAAGTGGTCATCAGTTGATCTAATACGGTGGACAGTCTAAAAGAAATTATTGGATTCAGAAGGTAAACGATATTTTACACGTATTTCTACAATGATATGCAGCAGTTTTGGTGTTAAATAAGAGGACTATTTAGTTTCTTTTAGTATATGTATGGAACATGTTCAAAATATTGTATAGTAGGCTGAAAAATCGACGGGTGGGAATCACACCCGGCTGCTCCGTTGATACACATAGACTCGTGCTAGTTCACTGTCCACGAAATAGAGGTGCTAATATTAAATACTGCAGTATTGGGAGAAACGAGAGTTTGTTATCATACAATATACAGTATTGGATCAAATGTTCATTCATTAAAACACAAAAGACCCACAAAAATGTAATTAAAAGATTAAAAGATTGGCTCAATGGACTAGACAAAGGGATGGGGATATCAGACTCCATACGGTCAGTGCGTCATGATGTTTTGTTCCCAACATGCAATGAACCGGTTATGGAAATATAATTGAATAAAAAAACACTTGTACACAAAACTTTAACCAAAAACATTTCCCCATTATAATTCTTCCCCCGGGGCATGAGTGGTACTGAAAGAAGGGGGGTATGACCCCATAGTCCCACCCTTGGTAGGAGTGGTACTGACAGAAAGGGAGCATATGACAATGTTATAATTCCAGACATGATGCGACATGGTCAGAGCATCTTACAGACTTTTATATTCGAACAGTATGTCATCATTATAACTGCTGATTCTATGGCGCGACTCAGGAGCTTAACCCAAGGGCAGGAATGGTACTGCCAGAAGGGGCGTATGACCCCATAGTCCTACCCTGGGTAAGGAGTGGTACTGACAGAAAGGGAGCATATGGAACATAGGATAATGTTACAATTCCAGACATGACGTGACATGGTAAGAGCATCTTTCAGACTTTGATTTTCGAACAGTTTTCACCATTATAACTGTTGACTGTATGGCGAGACTCGCGGGCTTAAACATGGGGCAGGAGTTGCAATGGCAGCGAGTATATGATGATATTATGTTCCATATAGGCAACCGATCAGGTAAGGGATTACTGTGACAGAAATACAGTAGAAAACTTTAACCCATACTGTCCACACACACACACACACACACAAACACACACACACGCGCGCGCGCGCGCGACAAACAAACAATATGTCACTGTTTCATGGTCGTATAAAATTACTAAAATATAAATAATGAATGACAAATTGGTCTTGCATTTGCATTGTTTTGTGGCTTTCACTGCAAATCCTTCACGGATTGACGGAGAAGAGGAGGTAAAACTCACTCAACTATTTCGAGGCATCGGTTCTGGACATTTGATTTCTCTCCCTTGCTTTCGAAGTCTCTTATAACACCGGTTAATAATGTTATTTTTTTATGATAAAGAAAAGAAAGCGAAACTAAATACAATTATTTAAACACCAATTTTGACACCCCTCTCCCACCCAAATTTGTTTTCATTGTTGTCATTTTATTATACGAATCTTTTTAATTTCGCTTCACATCCAACAGTGAGAATACAAACCCAGCTCGATTCACTCACCCGTTCTGATCCATTACATTAGAAGGATTATATATATACATACATTAAAAATAACATGGCATTTAAAGTGTTGGTATAAAGCAATTTGATATACCAATACTACTGATATATCAAATTGTAATCCGTCCATGGCGCAATAATGCGCATATGTAAACATTCTAGCGACCGTCTGCAGTTGATTCTAGATGAATGATAAATTTCCACATTAATCATTAGTGACGTATGCAAATAACGATAAAAGTATTAATAATCGTCGTTTTCTAAATGAATTTAATATGGTACACATTTTCATCACAATCCTTTCTTATTTCTGTTCCCTCCTCCCCTCTCATGCATAACGGACAAACTACGCAGAAATGTGGAGTGAGAGAGAAAAGGAATTTGGGCTGGATTAAAACCTTGAAATAGAAATTACACCAAGTAACCTACAAGAATATGGTTCGTCGTAACGATACATGTGCACTTTCCTTGGGATTTATCTACAGTGTTTATCAATGACACAAAGTTGCAAACGAAGTCGACATTATACAGTAAATTCCTCGGTTACGTGGTACACATACTGTGCTGTATTCCATGTTTTGTTTTTGTTGTTGTTTCTTAAACATACAATAATGTTCTAAAAATCGATTATCATTATTATTAATTAAATATGAAAATGTCCAAAACTCTCGATCGATCGATAGATCGATCGATCGATCGAACGACCATCGCAGCAACATAAGGGCTAAAATCTATGAAATGACGAACGTAGAGGATTTTCGTTTGTGTCATCCCACGATATCTCTGGACTTATGAATGATGGCAAAGTTAAGTCAAACCGACCAAAGGATGTGTGTGTGTGTGTGTGTGCGTGTGTGTGTGTGTGTGTGTGTGTGTGTGTGTGTGTGTGTGAGAGAGAGAGAGAGAGAGAGAGAGAGAGAGAGAGAGAGAGAGAGAGAGTTAGTTTATGGTCGGTGGTACTGTTACTAAAGTAGAATAATAACTTAGATCAACTGTAAATATATTAAAATATTTTAATTACCTCTTGTTGGTTCGTCATTTCGCTTAGTTTCTATTCCACATTAATTTCCATGAGCCGGTAGGTGAATGTCTTAACGTTCATGTGAATGGCGTAGCTAACCAAGTGTTTGTAGTGGTCTACTTTTATTGTTAAAAAATCTTTCATGTTTAAATCATAAGTGTGTATTATATTGATTTAATCAATGTGAAGAAAAATAGAAACTAAAAAAAAGATGAAAACGATCAATTTATCAATATGCAAAGTGATTGTGAATAGCCACAAAAGGCACTGAACTACATTTTGTAGCGGACACACTCGGGGACGTGAGGAGTGCATTCACTAGGTCAATGCTCAGCTGCCTGCAGTACATCTTAACTCCGTTCAAAGGGCAAATATATGTATTTGTATGTGATATAAATAAATATATGTATAGTATATACGCTGTATCAATGATATATCGCGAGATGTAAGTTTTTTATTAAAAGGAAACTCGGCAAACCTCGTTTCCTTTTAATTAAAAACTTATACATTTCGTGGTATATCACTGATACAGCGTACATACTATACATTATATATATATATATATATATATAGATAGATAGATAGATAGATAGAGAGAGAGAGAGAGAGAGAGAGAGAGAGAGAGAGAGAGAGAGAGATGTTTCTCCCTCGTTATTTACAATGGTGTCAAGAATGCATGATTTCACGCTGACTGCACAAGAGGATGACTATAGTACAGAAACAAATTTGTTCTGAGTTTTAGATCACGTCTCGGTCTTCAATGTGCATAACAGGCTGTTTATATTCTCCTATCTCTGTTTTATACAAGTCTCCTAACTGATCCGTTCGTGGTACGGTATACTCTAAATTATTGCAAAATATTTGGGATGCATTAGTCACCGCGCTTAATATGGCATCTACCCGATTTTTTTCAGTTCATCATGGGGTTGAAAATTGCTAGGTTTGTGAATGTTCATGCATTATGATTTGGTGTGAACCTAAAGGTGCTAATCAAGCTAGGAGCTGTGCCAGTGTTTTCACTGATTCAGTTTTCTACAATCACTGACGAATTTTAATATGTATGCATACTAATGGGTTATTTAGTTAATTTGAAAGCAAATGGCTTCAAAGGTTAGAAAACGCATATTCAACTCTGGCCCTAGACAATAACCGTTTCTAGTTCTACCTGTATGTCTGGTTTTCAGGCATATAACTCTTCTCTCCTTTGTCTCGCATTTTACCATAACAGCGAAAGGCGTTTTGAGTATTCTCGAAGATGTGTCGTCCCCAAAAAGTGGAACTTCCCTTACTGGTTAACGTATATGTCTATCTCAAGATATTTAGATCATGAAGAATATTTAAAATAAATGTGATACAGTTTTCCCTCATGCCCAGCTGTTTGTAATCTGGATTTCCACAGTGTATTCCAATATAGGGGAAACTCCATAGTATAGTTTCTTCGCCACTGCCTAGTATTGTAATGGTAGTGTAAACAGAAATACATAATCCCAAACACGTGTCGACTGAACTTCTATTACTGACGAGTGCGGTCATTCGACCTAATACTTCAAAGACGCATGCTATTTATATTATGTGTTACGTCATTCTTATGTGCATGCCTCTTTTTCTTAACCTCACATCAGGAAGAAACTTCTCTGTTAGAGGATACTTATTCATATTGTAACTTCAATAGAAAAGAAATGGGAATATAGGCCTACTCGTATAACGAAAGTCTATTCCGATTATACACTGACAAGCACCTGCGCTATTAAACGTGGTGTATAGAGTACATCTTACAGCTCAACCTTGTACAAACCCTGTAAATATGACTCGGATTATGTTTCTATATGTAGCAAATATGTCCAGAAAATGCCAGAAAGCAATGGCAAAGCTAAGGATAATTAACACTGATTGTTCTAGAACTTTAAGAATACAATCTACACATTCAGTGCGTGTCTTGTGATATGCCACTTTAAAAGAAAATATTATTTTTGATTGTCTATTACGCCCAAGGAAGTATTCACTCATCAATGGTGTAAAATGAGCATAGCCTACTCACTCACAACCTTAAGTTTTGACCAGAACGAGTTGATCCGCTTCTAACGTAAAAGTGTGCTGATTGCATGGTCATTTCGAGCAAACATTACGGATTTTGTGCACAACAGGATCAGAAATTGTAACCAAAACAGTACAAAAACGATTCAGTCATGGCACATCCCTCTAAACATTCAAAATGAGTTTAGACATATTATTTAAACAATCAACGGGGAGGAGTATTAACGAGCGAGAGAGAGCCAGAGATATAAAAAAAAGGAATAATAATGCAAAATATACCGTCCCTTTTCAGGAAGTAATAAAAATTCAACAACAAACACATATCTTAATTAAATTCTTGTTTTATAGATTTATAATGCAGAAAAATGAGTAGCAAATATCAAGTCTAACATGAAGTCAGGAGATAATTGGCACCTTTTAAATGCGGAATGATCCCTATGTACCATTTCAAAGGACTGATCCCTATGTACCATTTCAAAGCACTGATCCTCATGTACAACTTCAAAGGACTACAGCACGATTTCTTAGAGTTATCGTCAAAGGTTATTTTTACTATAACAAGTGATCTGACGCATTTATTTCCTGATTGTGGAGTATATTATATAAAGACTGAAAATACGCCGAACTGGGTGTCAGTGTTTTGGGGTGTCACTGTTTTAATCCACAGTATTTCATAACTCTTTCCAATAAGTGACATTCTTTTTGGTTTCTTTCCGTCTCCATCTATTTATGAACGTATTGATAGTAGATGTAGCATTAATCGGTTTGAATTTCTTATATATCCACTGGATCACTATTCATTTAATAATATATAGAAAATTGCCACCATCATAATCTCAGTAGTGAATTTCTTTATTCTCGCGGTAAGCCACTTCCGCATACAAATAAGGGGCAGGTTTTACCTGTGAAAACTTTTGTGAAAGTCGTACATTTAAATACACATAATAGCAAACGTTTCCATAATACTTAATAACATAGAGCTTTGGGGGTTTTAGATACGGAAGATTACAAAGTAAGTTTACATTGAAACCTTCATATTTGACCTTTACGTACAAGGTATAAACAAACTTGTGTCACGGTACGTGGTCTAGAACTATTCGAATGCAAAATAGAACATGTTTCTTCTTTCAGTCATAGTGATCTTAAAATTTTACCTTTGATCTTAGCATTTGACCTTTGATCTTGGGCATTTGACCTTTGATCTTAACGTTTGTCCTTTTGATTAAAAGATGAATATACTTTTCTTGCCCAACGTAAGTCAAAAATAACTTGGTAAAGGTACAAGGTAGTAAAATGAAATTTTTTATGCAGAAACCATTTTCCTTCTCTCGAAGTGACATCGGCATCTGACCGCCTGTACCTAAAATGTAATGGTTTCATCTTTTCCCTAAGTACAATCTAACCAGAATGTTTGATCAAGGCACGGGTTATAGAAACAATAGTATTGTGCAGGAAC
>JAECUM010014380.1:0-73973 GCA_016617855.1 Megalonaias nervosa
GCCTTTGCCTTTCTGAACATGAGGACATGTGGGATACCATCTGCAGTGTTCAATCCAGGGGTTATCTCCAGGCTCCCAGTTTCTAAGTCCACCACCACACTGGTAGCATCTAGCATAGTCCTGATTACCTGTATAATAAAATGCCATCATGCAAAACTAATTCTGCTGGATGTTGATGCATATATTGTCAAATCAAAAAATATTGACTAACACAGAATTTCAGCAAATCTTGCAAGTGAATTAATTTTTGGTACAATTTTATTCACAATAATGATTTTGATGAAAAAAAAAAGATTATGATGTCTATGATATAAATGATGACAACTAGACAGACAGACAGACAGACAGACAGATGGTTCTTAACTCATGGCTCTGCGACCCAAAACTGGGTTGCCCTGCTGTTTTGAGTGGGTTGCCGAGATCAACCCTTATAATTTGAAATTTCCTACCCATGTGTGTTTTTAGTATCTGATAGGTGGACGGTGATGGGTTGCGAGGCTAACACCACAAACCTAATCTGGGTCACCACCCAGAAAGGTTAAGAACCACTGATCAAGACAGACTGTTTTGGAATGAAGGTTAGATACTAGTAGCTATCATGTCATTTTGAGCAACACTGAGATATGATATTTTGTCTATTAATATTATTTGACCCTCCCAGGTCCCCTACTGTCAGCAGTGATTCATTTTATTTGAAGTTTGATAATTTCCTTGAGTTGCCGAGGTAGAAAAAATGTATTGCACAGTAGCTTGGAAAAAACTAAAAGCTGGCAGCCGAATGATTCAAAGCCCAGATGGACATCTTTTTTATACTGAAGGTTTAAAATACTAGTGAGTAGACTTGGCATGAAAAGGATTTCTTATATTTAGTATGAATAGTGGTCATATTTGGCAATAGCACAGCATTTTTATCACAAACCTGAAAAGACCAAATTCCAGGATGTAATGTAGACTGGGGGGTAAGCCAGTTTTAAGTGTAAGGTTCTCAAAGTAAGCTTCACTCAATGGTTCATAAGGGGGTTTTAACAAATTCTACAAAATGTACAAGAGACTCAATCTCAGCATCAGTGAGAGTGACATCTTTCTCTGTCTGTTAAAAATAAATGACAAGGTCTGACCCAAAGAGAACTTGCGAACATTGGACAGGGCTGCCAATGAATCCTTAATGGTGGAGACCAAATATTCTCTCTTCTTGAAAAGGAAATGAAGATCGACCACTACTGCGCTCATAGGGGGAATGCATATATTTTACCCAGGGAAGGCACTTTTTAAAAAATAAAAAAGGCTAGGGTATACTGATTTCTCTGAGTTCTTTTGAAAACAAGTGGGTCTGATATTACTCAGCTGAATAGCTGTCACATATCAGATTGTAAATGCAAATTCACACAGGTATTTGAAGAGAGGAAAGAAAAAGCTTGGAGCACATTCTCTTTCTCTCTGTAAAAATAAGTTTCTCAATATAAGAAAGGTCAAGGCATTTATACAAACACCATTATCTCCTGGATCTGTTTCTGATCATGAGAACTAGGTCCATATTCATAACTCAGAGACTGTTAACACCCCTGCCCTTAAAGTACACACACTCAATTGACCTTAAAAGGGGAATTAATATGTACAATCATCATGCATTCAGGGTGTTTTATCCACTCACCCACCCACAGGGTTCCATCCCTGGAGTAATAACCTGCAAACTATTAAGATTCCCACCAAAAAGAACGAGGAGACTCAGAAGTTAAGGTGTTGGACTCATGACCAGAAGGTTGTAGGTTCAAGTCCCGCAATCAAATAAGCCTGGATTTACTACTGAATTTCTTAAGAATTTTGTTTTAGCATCATCATCTTGCCTGGATTACTCTCAAGTAATTTTATTTTGTAGTGTTTCAGGAGGAAAACAAAGCATAATGGGTTATTTAATCTTTTGTAAAAGACAGAAATGCAAAATAATAATTGAAAATAATTTTGACAATGCCACTGAATATATGAAAAGCCTTAAAATAATTTGCAATACATGTGATAATATAAACAACAAAATGTTACAGGCACTTTAATAGGCCAATACTATCACATTTCAAGCTCAAGTATTTCATGCATGATCAAGATTTTATCTAGAAATTCTGTTCGAATAACTTTATAAATGTGGGTGCATGTTTTTTCTTCTCTTTTTTTTTTACAAGAATTTTTTTTGTTTAAAGCAAAATATTTTTCTTGCACATAAATATGTACACAAATTCTGATTCTTTCATACATTTTTTGGTCTGCACCAGAAGCACAGGATATCGCTTTGTTTGGCTAAACCCCGTTTTTGATATTTTGTCCAGAGGCTTTTAAATTCCCATGCAGTTGTTTTCCTTGACAAAATTTATCAGTGTGCATCCAAGATAAACATACAATAACACTTCTGGCTTGGCTGAACAAAGTGCACTTTTAAGGTGGTTGGCTGCCTAGTGACTTTATTTAATTTAGGTATGAGCAATTAAAGCAAAATGTCTTTTCCAAGGATACAACATGGCTGAAACCTCTTTATCCAGAAGATTGTAACACTTTATTGATAGTTTTCAAATTAGTCTAATAATTCAAATTATCAACTTGGAGTGTTATTTGCTATATGGATATTTTATGTATTTCTTCAGTTTAAATTACAAATCATTTATTATAACCCCTACTGTGTATTATTTTATTATTTTTTATAACTCGCTCTACTGAAATGAATGCATCTTGTACACTCACTAAATTAAAATTTTCAGTTGATTTACTACAAGAGGAAGAACTATGCATAATCCCAAGCCATTGATTTGAAATAGTCCTTATCATAGGTTATTTCCCTTTGGTTCCTTAAACAACTGGATCAATTAGCTGCTGGGACGTATGTATATATTCCAAATTTCATCATAAACAGATCAGAAAAATGGCCTCCAGACAGGTTGCAAGATCATCTCATTATAATAGTGCATGGGCTAGGTAAGCCTACCCCAGGACTGTATCTCTTTGGAATTTTTTTTATGCTTTAGGGTATGCCAAATAAGAAAAAGATGTTAAGATTGCAAATTTTAGGATGCACTTGTTCTGCTGGCTAAGTACTTAAGGGAACTCCAAGTGTCCTATTTGGGAACACAATGAGACAGTTGTGGGATGTAGCAACACTGCCCCTATCTGTCAATCCTTTCTTGTTGAAACCAGTGGATTTTGTACACATGAGCAATACATTTGGACATTTCCTCTGTCCATAACAACAACCAACATACAAATATCTCAATCCATTTGGTCACTAGAATTAAGGTTTTAAATATGTGGATAATGATGTGAGTTGGTGTTTTTATGCAAAATAATTGTTTTCAAATCAAAACCTTTATGCATTCTGTTTGCAATATTTTGCATTAGACTGTAGGAGAGAAAACTCTTTGAATTAATTTTAGCCATTTTATAAGCCACTGTGGGTTGTTGTAAATGGTATTCAACTGATCCTCCTGGCTCCTAACTCTTTAAAAGTTTATTTCTTTCATGAAAAAAGAGAAAAACTGCCAAATTTTGAGCAATAATATGATATTATCATATTTTATACAATCACTGACTGGGTATGGCAAGTCGATATCATCAACTGTGAACATCCTTTCATATTTTTTATGTAATAGATTTAGCAGTAATGTTCAGTTTTTGAGAGCATTTTGTGGACCAGAAGTATAAATACACCAATCCATCATTTACCAATAGAACATGTAATAACTGTTATTATTATCTGATCTTTCATTGGAGTGAATGAAGAAATAAAGGAAGAAAATGGATTTACAAAAGATAAAAAGTGCAGACAGTGAAGGTTCAACTTCAGAGAAAGGAAGAGACAGATATGTGTTATTCACTTTGCAGGATCAAACTGTGAATCATACATGAAATGGCTGAAAGACAAGGAGATGAGAAACTTCTCACCAGAATAGGAGGTTATGATTTGTTTGCTTGACAGGCACAGAGCCATGGTCATAAGAAATATGTTCAAGATCCAGTCTACCAAACAAATGAAGATGAGCCAGAAAAGTTAAAGCAGAAAGTGACTGAGAAGGTACAGTCATGCTGATACCCAGGTTTATCAAGTCATCAATATTAATATGCACAGATCTTGCTCATGTTTGCACTTGTCAATGATATTGATGATACAAACCTGTATTCCATGTTTTATCAAAACTGGATGAAAAATATGGCCTCCAGTGTGGTAACAATTAAATGCTGATGGATGCACTATGGACACATGGACATACCATAAGCTCACCTGCCCAGATGAGCTAATGATTCAAAGTTCTAAACATCATTTAAGGATGACTATTCCACCATGAAAGTACCTTCCCTGGGTCCCAAGTATGTTTAACTGGAACAGCTTTTACTGGCAGGTGGCATTATTAGTACCAGTTTGGAAGTCTTTGATGTCAGAATGCTAATTATCAACCTAGTTTAATCCTGCAGAGCATTTTTTTATACATGTGTTGAAAAAAATCCTCTTTCTTGTAATAGTCAATACATCTTTCAATAGATTGTTATCATCTGTACAGACTTGTAAGGCTTTGTGTAAGAGTGCTTTTTCACAAATCTGGACTACAATGGTTGTATATTTTTTGTAGAGTAAGTTGAAAATAACACATGTTGATGGACCATGTATGATGGATGCAGGAACATATGACAAACTCATCTGGCCTGAGGACCAGGTGAACTAAAACTGTAACATAGTCATAACTGCAAGATGCAACAGTGTATATGTGACCTATTTTTGAAAGCATGACTTTCTGAAGATATTAGCCTCATCAAGCTTTATAATCATAAAAGCAACAGTGTCAGACAAATACAGCTGAATACACAACCAAATGTGATCATTTTAGTGTTGTAAGTGTGTCACAGAGACCTACATGTACTTTTCTCAGCAATGACTACAGAATGGCACCAGAAAACTGATACCAGAGACCTATATGTACTTTTGTTAGCAATGACCACAAAATGGCTTCAGGAAACTGATACCTAGGTCTCTTCCAATCTCTGCAGACAAAATCTTTGACAGAAAGACAAATTTAAATCACCAGTGAAAAAGAATCCTGCTTCTGCCATTTGCTTTGGAGTCTGATCCAGATATGGAGGCCACCCATGACTAAAGGTCGCAATCCGACTGGGAAGTGAGACATGTTCTGGAAACTTGGGCCTGTTATCTACTTCAGATTGCACTGATTCTTCCACTGGATGGGACTGCACTCTTGGAGTTGTCTCCCCTGAACCGAACTTCTGTTGTTGCTGCAATTGTCAACAATATTTCTGTAAAGGGGGTGCTCTACAGATGTTATGAATTGGTGAAGTTGTCTGCATTTGCAACATGCACAATGGATAGAATGTTGGCATACTTCTATGTTACTTTCATGTACTGTGACTGAAATTTCATTGCCTATTGTACTTATGGAAACTATACATGATCTAAACACCCAGCTTAACAAAATGACTGCTCTGATGTGCTCAAAACTTCAGCATGAATTAGTGTAAGATACACTATCTTCAGTAGTTATTAAAATAGGGAAATTAATTTTTCCAGATTAGACAGTACCAGTTTCTGAAAGTGCAATGAATGAATTACCAAATATATAAAAAATTTAAAAAGTTATGTTCTTTTTTTGTAATTTACCTCTAAGCCCAGGAAGTGAAAATGACCAAGCAGAGCTAGCAGTTTCTTTGCGAGGTGTACATCTGCAGCAAGGCCAAGCTGTATACTCTATAACCCAATATACACCCATCAATCAAACACCAAAACAAAGGGAATTAAAAGTTCTTTTAACAACAGATAAGATATACAAGATCATTTTTAAACAGCCAGTACAACCAGTGAGGAAAACTTGGGAAATTATTTTTCTTAACCCTTTACCTCATACAAGCGCCTTTTTGACGCCTCTACACCATTCTCATGGAAGCACCTTTTGATGCCTGCTGTAAACATCAGCCATTTTGAGCGGGTTTTCGTAGTGCCACCTTCGGGGAAAACCCCCTATTAGATACTACATTCATTGGTGTGAATGACCATTACGTCAGATCACGTGGTCACAGTTTATGCTCTGGTCGAAATCTGCTATTTAAAGTAACTGGGTCGTATTCTCCACTCTCCAAAATGAAGGTCATGGATTTCGTTCAGTACTTGAGTTTTCACAATTAGAATCACAACTATGAAAGCTTCAATAACTAAGGCAAAGGCTCAGATACTGATGTAGGAAGCCATTAGTTTTTATAAATTATCAAATTCAGCTGATTTAGTGATGTAGACGTAGACAAAGAACTTATAAATTTCGAGTATGAGAAATGGCAGCTACGGTTGGTCACGCGGCTTCACGTTCTTGACGGTGAACGAGTTCTCTCAAGATTTTAAAGCACATAAAAAAGTCTTCTGTGAAAAATAATTACTCAGTTATAACGATCGGATTTTTCTCTTAAATCTTTCCAATACGTAGTGTATGTGTACCAAAAACGTAAAATGGTTAAAATTGCTGTTAAACATAACATACACTTCACTGCTTAACAGGCCTATGTGTATGGAGTAGAACAGGTAATAGGTGTTCTATTTATAGCGCACTGCACTGGGTAACTTTGCTACATGCGTATCGAAGGGCTAAAAAGCCATACACTCTATGAGGTAAAGGGTTAAACAATTTCTTCTTTCAGTTAGAATGACCTTAGACCATTTAAGTCTGATTCACTGGCAGATGGTGAATAACTTGAGTTGTGCAGAAACTAAATGGACAACACACTGATGGAAGAATGGACATCATCACATAAGACACTGCTTTATGGTAGATGCACAAAAAAAATCATTAAAGCCCTTTAGGCTGAATACTTTCTATCACTTTTAATCATATTCTTTCAAGTGGCTCTTTAACAAATTTGTTCAAAAAAGTTCTATTACTGGCAACAGCATCAGCATACATGTATTTGCTGGTGGATCAGCATCATCTTTTTAAATTGAAAAGCCCTTAATGCCAGAAAGTTTTTATCAAATTTGTTCAAATGCTGAATAGCGGTTTTTAAAACATAATTTTATGTAGTAATACTTGATGGTGAATCAGTATCATATTTTTGTCAAACTTAAAAATTCATGCCAGGATGCTCAAACATGGCTATATGTGTTGGAAATACAGTCCAGTGAACTTTTTTTATTAGAATTTTAAAATAGCAAATGTTGACGGACAAACTGCGTGACACACAACCTATGATGGACACATAACCATACCATAAAATCACTTGGCTTTACTGCAAAGAGAGTTAAAATAAAAAAAACAATTTTATTTGCATTTGGAAGATTTTGTTCACACTACTAAACCTAATCATGTCTAAGTTACATATATTGCTTCAATCATGCAACTGATATGAGGAAATTTCCATGTCATCTTATTTTCATGACTACTGCAGTGATGTAAAAAATCTAACCTTCAGAAATTTAGGGAGACAGAATACTTTAAGTTAGCAAAACCTTAAAAATATTTAAATTTCTTCTTTTTACTAAGATTCTTTATTGACAGCCTTAGCCCCTGAGCTTACCCCAACACTGTCATCCTCAACTATAATGTCTGAAGCTCTTGATATTTCACCAGTTTCAGATCTGCTCCCTACAGCCCGACTCTGACCTGCATTTGACCCAAATGGAAGAGATAGGGACAGAATTAAGTTGCAATCTGATCTGTTGATATCTCCACTTCCATCAGGATTCATGGGGATATTTCTGTGCCCTTCTTGTCTTCCATTTAAAAAGGGGCAACTGGGAGACAATCTCTGATGGACTTCGCGGGGGTTGTCAAAAAAATTCCATTCTCCATGTGACACCCCACAGGAAAAGCATCTGGTCTGTGTCCCCTGTCCTGTATAAAAGAATCCTTCTCTGGCAAGACGGCTAGGACTGCCCTGGGCTGAAGAAGGATAGTTTTGGTATGTCTGCAATCGCATCCATTCCACAGACATACATTCCTCAGCACTAGGAGGAGAGTTTCTGCTTTCACAGTTAAAAAACTCATTCAGATTGGTAAATGGATAGTTCAGTATGGACTGTAATCTCTGCAGAGCTTGTAATGTTACAGGTCGTAACTGAAACAACCATTTTAATGATCCACCAAATGGTCCTATTAAGTACTGTTTTTCATGGACACTAAGTTCACTGGTGGCCATATTAAATCTGCCAGTCTCATGACCAATTTCAAATGCACTCTCATCAAAAGTCACTTTAGACTTAAACAATGTATCTGCATTAGTGGTTTTAACGAGTGCAAAGTCATGTGATTTATTAGACATCTCATCTGAAATCGCTGGTTGGATCTCAGGTTGCCTTGGTCCATAAGGTGATAAACAATGGCTGAAAGAGATGGACTCCATTTCTTTGTCAGACTGGACCAATAGTTTTGGCATGAAATATGCAGCCCCTTCTGATCTTTCATACAAGGAGGTCTCAGGCTGGGTTGAATGATTGAATTCTCCTGGACCATAAAATCCAAACTGCTCAGAATCTGGTGAAGAATGACACTTTCTGAGACTGTCAGACTGGCATGATTCCAAGAGAGCTGAAAAACATAATTTTCTTTGACCTTAAGAGAGGACTGAGAAAAAGAATAATATAATAAACTGTTATGTTTGCAGAAAAGTTTCATTTCAAAACAGAATCTAGACAATTAAAATATCAATTATTCAATGTTGATGAAGATGCAAAGCCTTTTTTAGGATCATGCTTATTGGATATTGTGACAAAATTAAATCAAATTCAGTGAATGATACAGAAAAGTTTTTAATAATAGCTGTATTATAAAAAAATAAGCAAAACATAGTAACATTATTAGAGACAGAAATAAAATTCAACGTAACAACATTACTATTATTGGCATCTATAATTTCCTTGTTATCTGAGTCTATCTACAGTACAATAAGATCTATTATTCCTTCTTTCAAATTTTATCCAACTCCCTTCTCATACTTTTCTCTAAGGGATTCTTTTGCACACAAAAAGATGGTCAATGGAGGGAACAAAATGATTTTATACTCTACTGTTCTGTTACTATGATGACTGTTTAGAGAAAGTAGTAGAAAAGTATTGACATGATACTTACGCTCTGTTTTGTGAAGGATATATTGAAAAAGACAAAATAAAAAAATGACAATAATATGATACTACTGATTATTAAAAATATAGATAGGAACATGATGATATAATGTGTAATAATGTATTGGAGAACATGCATCAAATTTCATACAAATATCTCCTATATTAATATAACTGAATTGCTTCATAAAAATGAACAAAATTTGTATGGCTATATTTCTTTCAATATATTTGTTTCCCTGTCTTTTAACAAACTTGTCCTCATAGACAAGGATATGCTGATATTTCTATGCAAGTATAAATGAATTTATCGATGTTCATGTGTCACCACCCATCCATCTATCCATGAGGAAATTTATTTTTGTATGAAATCCTGGTTATTACTCACTCCCAACTAATCTATGAGGAAAATGCATGTTATGTTCCACATCAGAATCAACATATTTCCACAAGGTCTTTACGTTCTGATGCATTGCACTCAATTTTTGGAAATTATGACAAATAAAATTAGACAACCAAGATATGAAAATGAATTATACATTAAATTATTATGAGTACACAAAGGCTTCATTTTCAGACAGAATTAGAACAATTAAAAAACAAATATTCAGTATTGATGAAAATCCAGTGCATTATTAGGATCATGTTTACTGGATATCATGACACAATGACATCAAAATTCAATGAATGATACCGAGATTGCATTGCTGAATGTTTACGAAAAATAAGCAAAGCATTGTAATAATGTTAGAGACAGAACAATATTCGACAATATTACAATCATTGGCATCCATAATTTCTTTGTCATCCAACTCTGTGATTTTAGCTTATGTTCTCTAAAGTAGAATAAAATCCATTCTTCCTCCTTGAAAGTTTTGTCCAGCTTGGTTCTTTTATTTTTTCTCAGGGATTATTTCACTTATAAAAGGATGGTCAATGAAAGAAAAAAATGACTTTCTACTCCTTTGGTCTGTTGCCATTAGGACTATTTGGAGAAAGTATTAGAAATGTATTAAAACAATACTTACCCTGTTTTATGAAGGGTAGCATGAAAAAGAAGAAATACATAAATTCAATAACATGGCACTACTGATTAATATCAGTGCAGACAGGAACATGATGATATAATGTGTTGTAATGGTGAACTTGCATCAAGTTTATTTTGTAGGCATATCCTCTATAATAACGTAACTGAATTCCTTCATAACAACAAAGCAGCTATGTAAGGCTGTATTTCTTTCACTCTCTGTTTGCATGTAGACTAGGATATGCTGATATTTCTATGCATGCATGAATGAATACATGCATACCTATGTGAAAAGTATTGTAACAGCATCACATTACGTAATGGACTCAAACGCCAGCCTGAGTTACATATTCAAATGCCATCAACGTTTATTTTGGTGTGCTAAGACTTGCTATGCAAAATCTACATGAACAATGATTCACTTCAAGTATTTGGTATGAGTGAGTTATGACTGGTGTGGAGCCAGAACTAAAAAATGACAACTAAACTTTATGGACAGTGAAGGCACTAGCACAGCAATCCACAATGGAATTTGTTGATAAACCAACTTTACCAGCAGTGGTACCTCCATCATGCCATATTGCATTGTTGGTAGTCACTTGTGGTTTAACATAACTGAGTGTTTTGCTCCGAAAAAACCTTGTGAAAATCTCAGCAAAACCCAAATACATGACTGAGATGAATCGCACAAGAAAACATTAATAAGCATCCATGAAGCAGTTGTTGATGCTGAAAATTTTTTAAAATGTTGCTGGCACCAAGAACTACAGCTTGTATATCTTCGTTAGTGTTGTTGGCATGATTTTGAGGTCACACAGTAGTATACAGTTTATGATCTGCATGATCAAATGAGTCATTATAAAACAACATACACAGGCCAGCAGACTTCTCATAATTGTCACTGTAACTGGTGAGTCCTGGCAATGTCAGTGTTTTCAAGAATTGATTCAATTTCCTTTAAGATGATGGAATAATGTGTGCTGTCAAACAAGGCCATAATGCCGCTATTAACAACTCCAAACTTGGTATTGGTGGCAAAATCGTTATTGTTGTCCTGTACCAGTTTTCTCTCAATTTCCAAGAAGACTTCACATGCAAGAAAATACCAAGATGTGTCCTGCACTTGTATTTCTAGTCTTTATGAACTCTCACAGGTGCACCCTTGTCCCCCATAGAATAGGGTGTATAAAGGACTTTCACAACTGCTTTTACTTTTATATTTTTAGTTTCATAAAATACCTTTTGCATGACAATCCACTTCTCATCACTAGATTTGCAATCACTGAATCATTATACGCTGATGAGTGGCTTCATTAATGATTTTTCAAACCAGTGCTGGCATTGTTCCTGTCAATGGAAGTGTACCTGGAACTGCCTTTGGTTGAGCTCAAATCACTAATCATCATAGTCGATCTCAAAATACTGAAATGCTTGGAATCCGGGATTTTTTTTCAACTAATGCACAGCAGCTCTTTTGTTGCCAACAATGACTCATATCATAACTAGATTAAAAATCGGTGGAGCACACAAGTTCAGGGTTGTGAGCAACTTTGTTGCATCTGTGAAAATTCATCGACAACATCACCAGGGCCATTTCTGTAATGTTATAAAAACGGGTTTTCACAAGTTGACAACATGCACTGATATCACATGTCCATGTACAACTGTCATTGTATAAAAATATCAGGTCCATCTCTAATTTACAATTTACAATTGTCAAGGCTTCCCCACATAGGTCTAACTTGTGCAGGTCCTGGTTCACAAAGATTAAACAAATATATCCCAACTGACCTTTATGGCATAGAAGATACACGGGCACTGCGGGAGTAATTGATATCAATCACCAGTGGCCCCAGTCACGCAAACCTAAATAACATATAACCTTCTTACACTTGCATTGTTTCAGAACTACCACTTGTTCGATCACAAGTCAAATGGTAATCTTGACAATGTCTGGCATGGTATTGTATCCCAGTGTAAGATTTATTAATACCTGGAAATCTCATTAATCAGCTTAGAAATGATCTCAATAATGACTGTTTAACACCTTCATATGTTTGAGATTTGATCAAGATACCAGAACTGAGTGTGGGCTGGTGTATGCACACAAGAATGTCAGAGTCTCTGCCAGTCAACAATGTGATACTCTTTTGGAGCTCATTATTTATTGATTCAACCGCATCTATGCCCATTGGAAGCCCAACAACATTCCAGTTTACACAACCATCTGCCAAAAGAACAAGTGAGTTTTTCAAGTTAAAGCCACCAAATGGCCATGATTGAATATTAGGACATCTGCATAGATAGCTTCGTGGTGATTAGTGTAGAAAAAATTCACATCCAATTCTGGTTTTGTTGATGAGATAGTAATTTATTATTGGTGTCATCAATATGTTCATGCATCAAGTGATGAAACATTTCAGGGTACATGATGTCATTCTTGAGCAACCCATCATCACCATGGTGGTTTATGTAACATTCTTTAACTCTTCTTTGGTTTCACATGTGGGCTTGAGCAGTGGTGCCCTTTCTGAGATCTTCCTCTACAGTTGTCTTGACCTTAACACCTCTGATACACTTATGTTTAGCTATAACATTATGAATCAGTTCCAGGTATTCCTGAGTAGCTTTGTGGCCTCGCTCCCCATGTAATGTTATTAGGCATCACTGACAGATTTTGACCTATTTCTCATAATCATTTAAATTGTCATGTCCTAACTGGTATAACTTCTGGTTCGATATTCTAGTCAAATCAATGGTCCAGAAACTATATGGGTCCTGTGTGACCAATGCAAAAATTCCAAAACTCATCCCATCAGATGTTAGTTGGCAAACAAAGTCCAGTGAATGTTTGCGAGATCATGCATGTCAGTGCCACAAAATATCAACATGTTGTTTTGGATTACTTTAGGCATGTGTGCATATCACTAAATCACATAGAAAACATCTTTGTTCTTGTGTCTACCTCGGGAAAATATTCTTGTGGGGTTGTCTTGGTGTATGAACTATGTCCATTAACAGCCCCAACTCAACACCGATTTTTGAAAGCAGCGTATCCAAAGGTATTCTCAGTGACAAAAAGTAGTGCATGGGGTCAAGCTTGTACACATGCATGGTTGTATCATGAAACATCTTGAAAACATCATTCAGCAGAACACATCTGTTCTCAAATACAAATCATGATAGTCACCAAGGTTTTAACAACCAAATGTAGAACAGAGATTGTTCGCATATGCATAGTTTTTAGAGGAAATACCTTCACAACACAACAATGAATGGAATGAATCAAATGGTGGCAGCTTAGTTTCTGCAAACCTGTCCCATCTGCTCATGTATGCTTGGGGATACACTCCTTTGTCATGGGTGAGTAGACCAAATGTTCCATGAGCAGCACCAAAGCATTGATGAATGACTAAATACCATCATTGCCAAGGTTCTTTGCATGGTTATTGGGGCTAGAAGTAACAAACTGCAATGAGTTAGTTAACTGCAGTTGACCCAGTCTAAACATCGTTTATTTTTCCATGTTGGGGATTAAGCTTATTGGCACCTTTAATGCTGCTGCAACATTTTGCACGATTAGATGACCTTCATGCTGGCAGAGATGATGAAGCACAACAGAATTTTGTCTCATTGTAGTAAAATTCGCAACTATTCCATGCACTGTGTATAGCCATTCTATACATTCCACAGATGTGACAGTGAGAATGAGCAGCTGTAGATTGCTAAATACATGTAAATGCATTCATGGAAATTTGCTACCCTCATACTTACTGTTCCAGTATACCATTCATGCAAAAGTCTTTAACACACACTTAACGATACTATGACTCTGGACCATGCAACAATAACAAATCAATATTGTACCAAACACTTCTCACCATGGATTTCAAATTAGTTCTGGACTTTATTCCAAACAAATACATTGATGGCAATGCCAGAATAAAGCCATTCAAACTTAATGATATCAATAACTTGTACAGGAAATTCTATCTAGCCAAACTTACATTCACTCAGATGTTATCGGTATTTTTGAGGTTGGTCTTTATTATCACTCGCAGGATACAGCACAAACAAAAGCGCCCATTCAAACATTGACTGTCATCATTCTTCACACTGATTACTGTTTGCTGTGGAATCAGGCAACATGAATATAAATTGACCTGCGAAAAGGGTATTAACAGGGAAATATATATTTCAACTTCCATGCATTTGTATACAGTCCACCCTGACCATGGCTTGGTGAATTTTTTCAATGTCTTGTGAATCCTTGCAAAAGATTTGTCAATTTCATCCATTAATGGTCTTGATATCAGGATCACAAAAGCATTGCTATGATTCCATCAGCTTGTAATATTTAATGCATCATCATTGCAATGGTTAAGTGGCATAATCAAATTCAGATAGAGAATAATCTCCATCTTTACTGTATAGGTGTCTATGTTCTGTGATGTTGATATAATTCCAGGACACATCTTTAAAAGAAGTTTCAACATCTTTACCTGGCTTGTATTGGATAATTACCCAATAATCTTGTAAATCACAATATGTGACATTTATGAAACTCAAACTCTGACTTGGAACTGTCATGCTTTTGTGGCAGCATCAGTGGTGACAACAGCTGCAATAGGGTGGTGAGATTCTTATTCATCACCAACCACCTTTGCTATTTTGGGTCGAGTAGAAATCTAGATATAATACTGCACTGTTTCATCAAGCAGCTTCATAGTCAAATGTACCACATCTGGAGAAAGTTCCAACATTACAAGTACCTTGGTTTTTATCATACCACTTGGCATTGTATCACACACTTTCATGCAAGTTGCTTGAGCTAGTTCACAGTCAACATACTGGTATTTAAGGGAAAATCAATGACTACCGGTAATTGATTGTAGTATTTACTGTACTTTACCTGGGTCAGAAACTACAACTGATTCAATCCTGGATATTATTTCATTGATTTCTTATCTTTTTCTTCAACACCCATCAGATCTTTCTTCATCGTAGGATGAATAAGTCTTTGCCTGTGCATGCAATAATACTTGTGAACAGAACCACATGTTTAGCAAAGCTGATTACACATCTTTACTCCAATACCACATGAAAGACATGGTCGAGCACATAAAGAAACATGTAATGTGGGAAAATGTGATTTACAGTATTCATAATGGCATTTTCTGTGACTGACTTCATATTTTCCATGGCATACACCTTTGCAGTGATTGTATCCTAATGCCATTTAATTTTATATATATGTGAAAACTTTAATTTTTCCAGTCACTACCATTTATCTTCTCACAGGCCTGTAGTGGTATCTCAATCAGGAGAATAAAATATGTATTAAAATTTTATGGAGTCCAACAAGCAACTAATCAAATGTTAGCATTATAGTAAAATGAATTTGTACATCAGAACTTTGCAAATAAACAGGCTATTTTCTTGATTTAATACATCGGGTCTCTCGATATTTTGAAAGAATTGTTTGAGTATCTCTTAGTCTGGTACCTACAGGATTGTTGGTAAGAGGGGGACTTGGCAGATGAGGAAGTGACTCTCTAGTGCTGATTGTCTCCCTTTTTGATCAGGTGGAGGTGACCATATGCTTCCTGCTCTGAATTTTAAGACCACACCATCTAGTGATTGTAGAGCAAGAAGGGTTATGAAAGTGTCTGGTGGCTGTGCTAGAATTCTTTCTTAAACTGATTAGGCAGCTGCAGACATTTCATAGCTGGCTTAGCAAGGCCTTGAACCAATGTCAATGGCTGATGATATGAATACCTTAGATCTTGGGAAACCACTATATCAATTAAACTGCTGAATGAGAAGTCTGAGTCCTAAATGAAGACTCTGAGTCCTGCAGAGCTATCCACAATAGGTCCTGTCACTAATCCAGCAAGACCCATTAAGTATCCAAGTAGACATTTGTGCATAAATGGAGAATCTCAACTGACAATGCCATTGAAAACAAGAGCAAATGTCTCACTGTCTTGGCAACAATCTTCAGATGTCTCTGCAAGGACATGTAGGAAAGGAGGGATGTGCAAAGCTATGGTAACTAACGCTGATACCTTGGCTGATCAAGTGCAACATCACTATTATTTTGCAAAAGTAATTAGTACTTCTGGAGTGAGACACTTTGGGCATGATTATGAAAATCAAACTATGCTCTATGTTGTCAATTAGGACAGTATTAAGCATGTCATTCTCAAAGTATACTCAGTAATCTGTTCACCCTATTTATCATGATGCACCACAATATAAATATGACTGATCTTATAATCAGTAATATCTTCAATCAGCAATATGCAACTTTCCATTTTAGAACAGCTTTCTTTATGGTTCACCATAGATGTACAGCTCATATCTAATTGCTACTGTGGTAGTTGGTTCTCTTGTTTACCCATCACCCATTTGTGACCACTAAGTGGTACAAATATTTTGTCCCTTTTCTTTCAGGACTACAGTACATCAAATTCTAAACTTTCACAATACATATATCTATTATTCTTTACTCAATCAATGTTTTAAATTGCTATAAACCATCTGAACTTTTCATGTGCATTACAAAAGTTCCCTGATTATACTCAGACTGCAATGAGGAAGAAATTAAAAAATTACCTCAATTTGAAACCAGTATTTCAGCAGGGAGTGGGACTCAACACTTTGATCATCATGATAACGGCAAGGAAAGCTGTCAACATTGCTTAGCTCTTCTACAGAAAACAGACTGTCCAAGCTGTCACCAACAGATTGAGGGCACTGGCACTGTATGAACAATTCAAACTTCAAGTTCTGACTCAGGTTTCCAAGAATTTTGGAAAGATTGTCATTTATGAATTGTCTGACAGGGATGCAAACCTCTGCATCCAATGTCTGGTGCTTAGCTGCTGCTAGCGAGACTCTTGCAAAAATAACATAACTCTTGAAATACAGAGTCAGTCTGTAATGACGGTCAATTTCAAACATGCCACAGCCACAGAAGATCTGATTCATTCCCCTCCTCTTGAGTATTGGCCATCTTGCAACACAGACAGCAAGAAGCCTGTGGAAAACTGGGGTTGGTAAAAATTTCCCCGTAAATACAAAGCAAAGGACTGATGAGTTCTCCATCTCGGGTTTAACCTCCGGGGAAATAACTTCTGATGGTGATGCTTGGCGAAGCATACATGGGGCAAGATAGAAATCATCTGCCTGAAAATATAAATTCAGTTTTTTAAAAATGTATTAAGGATATTTTACAGAGGTACAGAGTCAGAGTTTTTGCAATGTAACTTGATTTGAATTGTCATTGATGTACAGATTCATGATGTCCGGATACCTGATGAACATGGCACAAGAAGAAAACCAGTCAAAATATTGGAAAACTACCATAATAAAGATTACAGTGTAAAGTAACTCATACAAACTAAGATCTAATCACAGATTCTACATATAATGTTATGACATAGCAGCAGAAATTGGCAATGATACATTTAAATGCATGTTTAAGCATACAACAATTTATGTACATTCAAAACAAAAATACAACATATATGAAAATGTCTCAGGCAACATAGAAAAGGAAACTGAGAACCATAAAAAATGAATAATGTCAGATGGAGAAATAAAAATAGAGAGGACTTACCCAAAGTCACAGAGGCACATAAGAATGAGTGTGATACAATTTATAATCTGATTAAAATATTAAAACTTTTATACATATGCCTATACAGGTACAATGTTGCATGCTATTACCATTTGCTTAGTAAATAATTTACATCCATTGAACCTCATAATATAGTACCTGCATATCTCTTGATTAATTATTTGAACACTCTATATTATTTGCTTTGTAGTACAATCACTGAAGAAATTCCATTTACTACAGGTTTGTTTGTTTATATTTCAGGTTTCATTTTGTACATGTGCATATTACGTGTTTACAGGACACAGTGGCTCAGTGGCTAGCATGATGGACTCAACACCAAAAGGGTTTGACCTCAAAATCCTAAAATTGGAAAATCCTGGATCAGCTACCATGGTATATCCCTGGGCAAGGCAGCCAGTTTACTTGGAATGCATTGGCACTTAATAGCCTACTTGAGTTGCTGTGCCATTAAACATCAAATCAAACATGACTACCGCTAGTGTTTACAATGACTTACTTTACAGATGCCACTTGTTACTGGACTAATAATAATGGAAGAAATTGTAGGCGAGTTTTACTTGTATTTAAAAATAAACCTGTAAATAAACCTGTAAGTGCAGGATCTAATAATGCTATTTTGTAGTGAATTACATTGTGTAGTTCGTAATTTTTAATTTTACGCATAATACACATTATTGTTTGAAATTGTAATATTTTTGTTGGATCTATGAGAATACATGCAATTATTGTCATTATAAAATAAAGAGCACCTTGATGCAAAAATTTAATCAAAATATTTTTATATCTATTTCAGATTATGAAGAGAAAAAAAGCTGTTTTTGCAGGTCTTGATTCATTAATTCTTCCCTAAGAATCACATTATCAGGAATTTTTATGTTACTGTGCCTAACATCATGGCTTTTGCTGTTGCAACCACAACACATCAAAATGGTTTAACAGTGCTTCAATATGTGTGCTAAGTTATGGGCCCAGCAATGTGTAAAATTGTCATAAAATAACAAAAAAATACCAATGGAACTGAAGCAAGTGGTCAAAAAATGGGGAAACATTGTAAATTCATTTAGTTCAATGAAATGAAAGTTTTACTTTGACATTTCGTTTTTGGGGTGACAATAATAAACCAGCAGGATATTCTTGCATGACTGGAACAATAAGATTTAATTCTGTACATTTTACAATGTCCTCATTGTCCAGTGCAAGATTTCATATTTATGCTGAATTATTCTTTTTCTGATAGTGAGTTTATTAAAAGGTGATTCATTAGCCAAGTTCACAAAATAATGCCGATCTTACTGCTCTTAATACATTCATTTTCTGTTTGTTTTTTTTCAAGCTGTTGTGGAGAGATCTTGAAGAAGCAATAAGGTACTTTAGTTGCAATACTGAAAAGAATCTACAAATTAAACTGTGATGAATGTAAACTCAGTATCTTTATTGCATTTTACAATTATGAACTTCAGTTTAGTCCACTTAATTGATTTTAATATATGATTGTTCTTTATGTAATAACTGTATATGATCAGCAGAAAAATCTGCAAAAAAGTTCAATACTTTGGATAACATACATCTCATTACATTTAGGAGAAGAATCAATTTCTTGTTGACTGATGATTTTTTATTTTTTTTATATTTTGTTGTCCTTCAGATTTTTTAGTTATTCCAAAGATTCATATCACACTTGCTTCTAAATAATTTTGCAAAAATAATGCACTATCTGAAATAAAAAAAATGCAAGCCATCAATTTTTAGTTGTACAAGCATCCAGTAAAAAAGTACAGATTTTATTTAGTAGAACTGAGTATCTACTGGTTTTGTTTTGCTTCTCTTTATCTGCAACAAATTATTAGGTAAATATAAAGATGTTTTCGAAGATTTTGACTATTTATTTAATATCAAGTTTAAACTTGTGTTACATTTTTATGTTGAAACATCACAGCTGTAAAATGTCAGTAGTTAAAATTCAGTAAAATAACTTAGTAAAATAAAATGACTGATACCCTTACATGTTGAAATAAAAAACACACTGTTGTTGCAGAACTTGTATGGAAAACAGTTAACAGTAGAGAGATAAAAGTATTAAGTATTTTATAAACTTAAATAAAAATAACATAGGAGACACAAATGATTAGAGAACCCAAACTATCTTAACCTTAGGATAAATTTTTTAACAAGCACATACTATATGGACAATGATTGGTGTTGAATCAACTGAATTTTATCACAGATTGTTGCCTTTCACAAACCTAAAGGTGAAGATGAAAGAGATATCAACATATTCAAATTATCCATTATGCTTCACTTGACTTGTCCAACCATAAACAAGAGAAAAAGTCAAACCTAAGATAAGTGATGACCAATTTAATAAAGATAAAATGCCACCTACAAGAGAGATACCACAATGAATTGGAAACGTTGAAACTTTTGAAAATTTCCACGTTACAATTGTGGTCAAAGGAAAAAAACATCCATTGATTGCCAAGTGTCCATTATGCATTCATTTGACATTAATATTAGCAAAATATCTTAAACTAGTTTGCTTTGCTCTAAGTTGTCAACATTGTTGGTACGTTTTGCCTATGCTGAATTGCCAAATGTTAATAAGAATCCAATTCATACAGATGTAGCACCAACCTAACTGATATACTTGTCATTAGCAAAGCATATAATGCCATTTAATGTCACATTCCTGTAATCTTTAGAAATCTGTAATTCATTTGCAACATCAATGGGTAGAAATATACATACTAATGATGTTACAGCTAGAATGACCACAGGGTTTTTCTCGTAACTTTTCATATATTTTCCTTCTCCTTGTAAGTTACAGTTTTTATACTTATGTTCTTTCATGTCTCATTTACTGTACTAATTTTTAACCATAACTTGTATTTGTCTTCTATTTGCACTTTGTTATGTCTTCTCTGAAACCAGCATCTTCATTAACTTCTTTTATTCATTTAAATAGTGAAAAACATGGCATATGTTGGAAGAGAATATTATCACTTCGATAATCCTACTTATGATGCAGATTACAATGATCATGAATTCAGCAGATGAAGATTCTATCATATATAATTTACTCATAAATAGACACCAAAATCACCGAGTGGCAAATTGTCTCAGAACAGATGATCACTGATTAAGAACATGATCTTGAAAATACACGTCTGTTAGAATTACACATACCTGAGCCTGATTTGATAAAACTGGTCAGATAGAATTGAAAACTGGAAAAGGGTTAACATGAAGATTCTGGATAAGCCTAATCATTTGACCAACTTAAATGTTCCAGACTGAAAGCTGTCTTTGAGTGGAACAACAAATGCAAGCAGATTTTAGCCATCCTTGATAGTATACACTCTTTCAAACAATGCTTGCTATATAAAAATATCTAGTAAAGACTATGAAGTAAATATACTTTGTGCAGCCTCATGCTTTAGCTATATGTAAACATGGAAGTGGCATGTAGTCTGTAGTCTATCATGCCTCTATTTTGCTGGTAACAGATAAAATACTGAAATGGAAATTCATATTATTCATCAATAACATAGGAAAGTACTTGCAGCTCAAATTTCTATCCCAAATGATATTTTATATACTTTCTTGTCATAAACCTTCAAAACAAGTTCAACTACATCAATAAAAAATTGACCCATGATAAAAAGTTGGAAAGAATGACTACATGTACAATATGTTTGGTTCATGTGGGTAAGAAGCTTAAAATGCTATTACTTATTCAACACGTTGTACAGCTGGATGCTCATCCACTTAATACTGGGTTAGCAGAGTGCAGTCCCTGTATGTATAGTAAAGATTATTTAATACATTTCACAATGGATTTTCAAAACATAATAACCAAAAAGCATTATATCAAAATTCATCATCCAGTTTTCACAGTCTTTATGTACTTGTCAATATCGATGATGTTGGACATACATGCAGTAAACAGTTTATACTGGCATGAATACTGTCCAAACTCTTGCAATTAGTCCCTTATTTATATTGATGGAAAGAAATTGTCAACAGTCATATGGTTTATATTAATCTGTGACTGCTTTTAGATAAGTTTTTCAGTGACATGCAAATGCTCATTAAGAATATCAGGTGTGTCACACTGAACTTGTAGGTAAAGTATAATGTGTCACACTGAATTTGTAGGTACAATATAATGTCCAATCTTCTATTTAAATCCTTGCCAGCCCCACATACAACAGTTGGTATGGAATCAATATCATCCTTGTCACTTTCGGCAACCAAAACATTGGTTGCTTCTTGTCAATCACTAACTTTACAAACAATATCATCAATTGTTGATATCACAGATGTGACAATGTCACTATCAGAACTAATATAATTCAAGAAACATCATCCCATGCATGAGAAATCATATTGACTGCTTACGATACATTTAGTTCATACTCAAATTTTCATGAATGCCTGCATTAATTTCTTGTATTATTTGGAAATTGTCTAAAGAGATATATTTTGTTTCTTACTAACTGGCAAATAATTTTCATCTATTTACACAATGTTTCAAATTCAAATGAACAAAGAGAGGGCATTATTTCATGCTGTACTTGATTAATCATCATACAGATATACAATAATAGCAAAACAAAAACATTTCTTTTCATTCTTTAATTGCACTGAAACAGAAACCCATGAATGATTCTAAAGTACCAATTATGAATGAGGTAACACCTCTGTTACTTTGCACTATGTTGTTACGCCTTTCTTATTTAAATACCTGCCATTGTGTCTGGTTTGGGCTCATTAAGTGATAAAAACAGTATAACTGAGTAAATTTTCACAAGCAGATCACACAGATCAAATGCTACAATCAAATAAATGTTGTAGCAAGGGAATATTATAACAAAACCTTTGGAATACAGGAAGCAATTGGTCAGGGAAATTTAACTCAAATGTTCTAACCAAGTAAACATTGCATCAAAGAACATAATAAACAACCTTAACTCTGTGTGTGTCTATATATATATATATATATATATATATATATAGATAGATAGCAACATTTTAAAAAGTTAATTAATATAATATGTTCTCACACTTGTCACTGTTTAATTTCCACTGAACTTTAGAGAGAACAAAATGTTAACAAGAAATGTTTTTAGAGATTATTAAGCATCTAATTTTCTAAAGTTTGAATATTTCCATGTTGATGATGTTCAGATTATGATGATTAATTATTCCTGAGTCTTTTTCAAAGCACTTCATTACAAATTTCTTGCATTTTTTAAATAATGTAGCTTTGATAAAGAAAAATAATTGCTGAGAAATTAATCTTAACCTTATCTTCATCCTTAGTGGATAACATAGGTCTGGCAATAATGTTTAATTGCTCCATTAACAGGATAATGAGCTCCTTGTGGTCATGTAGGTCTGGGTCATGCTCCTTACTCCAAATGATATCTGCAAAACAAATTGCCATTCATATTAAAAAATAGTTTACCCAATATTTTATTCATCAAAAATGTCCAATGAAAATACCTAATGCCATTAAGACAAATATATTTCAGAGAAAATAATTATATTCAGTAAAATTTACCAGAAAGGTTGTAAAGGATTTGTCTCAATTCTTTTTTCAGGAACAATATTATTCTTCAATAGATTCAGTTATAAACAGTTGTGCAGTTCTTATACTACACATTTTAGGACTTTATTGATCAAAATATGTTCAAGGGAAGGTCCATGAAATTTTGTAAAACTCTTGTTTATCAAAATACTTTAGTTATTATCTCATTTATTTACCATGTGCCTGGCACCACCATTTAGCTTAAGTAAACTGCATGCATGATATGAAAACATTGAGGATCTCCTACTGATTCAATGCATCACAAGATTTGTCTGTGTTCACTGCCATGCTATATATACTGTTCTGTATATTGTATTATTTGTGTTAATTTTTATGATAGGGTCATGTTTAAAAACATTACTTAACTTTAAGATGGTAGGCTGTACCTTTAATTGGGGTCAACATGTTACAGTGGCCTTTTGACTTTGGAACATGTAGAAAAAATCTCATTGATGAATTTGATGAGTTTTTTGTTCAGGTCTTGGTCTACCCCAAGGAAAACCAGGTGACCTAATTTCTGACTCTTTAACTGCTAATGATCTGTAAATAAATATTTGACTCTCATCCTGTTTCTGTTATTATATCTTAGGGTTTTTTTTAATATATTAGGGATACTGCCATATCACTTCTTGGTGATTTTGCCAAGCCAATCCCTATTAAAATATTAAGAGACACAGGAGCTTCTCAGAGTCTTTTATTATCAAGTACTTTGCCTTTTTCTAAGAAATCTTCTTCTAGTGAGTGTTCTTATTCAAGGAGTAGAGTGTGGCTTTGTTCATGTTCCTCTCCACTGTGTTAATCTCTCATCAAACTTAGTCTCAGGACCAGTGACTAAAGGAATGATTACTTCTTTACCCATTCAGGGTATTCATTTATTAGTAAGCAATCACCTAGCTGAAGATAAGGTTGTGGTTAATCCACTTGTAACTGACAAGCCTCATTTGGATCAAAAAGTTGATCATATTGAAACCAAAATCCCTGGTTTATACCCTGTTTGTGCAGTTACTAGAACTATGACAAATAGAGCTCTTGAGAACAATGGTGATCAGGAAATTATTCCTTTTGCTGGCACATTTAAATATTGGTCAGTCTTTCAGTGGGTCACTTTTTCTTCTGGTATTGATCAATCAAGATGTATTGATAACAGTGATTCTCATTTTATAATCATTCTCTCTATTCTAATCAGGTGATAAAAGACAATCACTAGTTGTTGAACAGGAACAAAATCCTGAGATCTCCTGTTTGTTTCTGAGGGCTATTAGCAAAATTAAAGCCAAACAAGTACCAGTTGGTTATTTTGTGAAACATGGGGTCCTTATGAGAAAATATTTTGGTTCCTTGCCTAAGGCCAAGCCAATCCACTGATACTAGTTGATTGTAATGTGTGCAACTACAAGATTTTTAATAAGTATTAAAACTAAAACTATAATTACCATAAAAACTTTGATAAAGTTTTTTTTAATATGCTTTGTGGCCTTCCCAAATCTTTCCAATCTGATCGAGGTCAAATTGTATGCCTGGAATTTTCAAACAAGTTATGCATGAATCAGGCATTGAACAGTTTGAATCCTCTGCCTATCACCCTGAAAGTCAAGGGGCTTTCAGACGATGTTATCAAACGTTCAAGAACTGGATTCAGTCATATTGCTTTGGTACATTGCTTTGGTACAAAAAAAGACTGGGATGAGAGTAATTATTTGTTTTTGTTTCACATTATGGAATCAGTTCCAGAATCTTTTGGCATGAGTCCTTTTGAACTAGTTTTTGGGAGATATTTTCTCTAGACCAGTTAAGTTCTTAAAAGAGAAACTTCTTTCAGCCAAAGAATCAGAAATTAATCTTCTTGACTGTGTCTCTGATTTCAAATACAAATTGTTAAAGACTTGTGAAGTAGCAAGAAATAATTTTCAATCTACTCAGTTAAGAATGAAATTAAGGTATGACAGATATACATGTACCAAGGAAAGAATTTTCAGCCTGGCGATAAATTTCTGGCTCTCTTATCCATACCTCAAAATCCTCTTCAGGCTAAGTATTATGGTCCTTATATAATTGAAAAGAAAGGAAGTTACTTAAATTACAGCATTAATACCCCTGGGAAGAGGAAACAGAAACAAATTTGCTGTATAATTATGTTACAGGAGTGTGTTGATAGTGTGGCTTCAGTTTCACTAACAGCTCTTTGAAACAAACAGGAGATCTCAGAATCTTGTTCCTCTTCAAGAAGTGATTGTCTTTTGATGGCTGGTTAGAATAGAGAGAATGAGTATTAAAAGAGGCTCAGGGTGATCAATACCTCTTGATTGATCAATACCAGAAGCAAAAGGGACCACATCAATAGGCTGACCAATAAATGTGTCAGCTGAAGGAATAATTTCCTGATCAACATGGTATAAATCAGAGATTTCAATTTCAATAGCATCATCTTTCTGATCCAAACAAGGCTTGTTAGTTACGAGTGAATTAACCACTACCTTATCTCTAGCTAGATCAGTGCCAAGTAATAAATGAATAACCTCAATGGCTAAAGAAGTCACTGTTCCGGCTGCCACGGTCCTGAGACTAAGCATGATGATAAATTTACACAATGGAGAGCAAAATTAACAAAGCTGCACTCTATTCCCTGAATAAGAACACTTTCACTAGAAAAGGACTTCTCAGACAAAGGCAAAGTACCTAATAATAAAAGACTCTGAGAAGCTCCTGTATCCCTTTAATTTTATTAGGGATAGGCTTGGCAAATTACCAATAAGCGCTAGAGAACCTCTGCAGCTATGATCAGATAACTGTCTTAGTCATTGTAGAAATCAACAAACCTAACAGTTCTTGTGTCAGCTTTCCCTCTTCTTTAAACTGGTACCACTCTTTTTCAGCTCGGGGGTGCTTTCTCAGAATGAACATGTCAGCAGTGATGAGAGACTTTATGGCCTTGATCAACCATTGTGGTTCAAGCACAATCCAATCCCTCAATTCTTCTGTACTATAATTAACAATGGCATATAAATAGTACAAAATAATAGTTCCATATTACATTCTCTGCATTTCTGACTAAATTATGCTGCTTTCTACTAAAAGATATAAATTTAAATTCAGTATCACTTAGCCGATGAATGTTATTTAAATTGTTCATTGGATTTACAAAATGCACATTGACATTTTGGACTAAATCACTTTAATGACATTCTGAATTATATCATTGTGATACATCAAGACTATTAGCACACTGGGACATTTCAGACTATTGGCACATTAGCAAATTAAGGATTGGAGTTCATTTTGTAGGGTTCTATACTACTTATAAGGTTCATTGGAATTATGGACTTCACTCGATATGAATGGACTGAAGGCCCTTACCTTGTGTAATTGAGATATTCAATCCCATCTTCTTCCATAATTACTGCATGTGAACTTTTCTTTAGCACCTCGGAAGATGCATTTATGGAGCTTGTGGATAGGTTCAAAGAATCCAATGAAAAGGGTCAGCTCAGAAAAGTCATCAACCTGATCAGCTCAGGTGGAGTGCTAAATTACCTCTGATGTCAGGCAGGCTAGAGTAATAGAAGATGCAGTTTAGAATGTAGCCTAATTTTTCAGATCACCTCCCTCAGGTCAATCATGGACCAAAAGTGCACTTTTTCAGCATTGCTGATAGCCACCATGACATGGGTCATTCTAGCAGCCACCCATATGTCATTCTTATGAGTGTATAATTACTAAATTTTTCAAGATGAATGTGAACTCATAGCTTGATAGGGAAGCATCACAGATGGCTCACAAGACTCAATTTGCAGTGGAGTTGAGCTTACCCTCAGCCAGGACCAGAATATGATCATGCTTTTGAATCCTAACTTGGAGACATTGGACCCCCCATAAACTATCCCACTAATGAGAAGAGACTGCACATGAATGCCTTCCAAGTGGATATTGAGCGAGTCAGCTGCCAGGGTGGCAGGCACATCTACACCTGCAATCCTGATGCTTATCACTACAGTGTTCCATGCTGCCACCATACTGTTGACAACGTTGAATGATCATCCATATATTTTGCAGTTGAAGCATTGCTGCTCAGTCTCTGTCTTGAGCTGAACCTCAATATCACCAATCATTTTTAGGCAGTAGTTATGGGAGTTTTCTTTGGGAGTAACACTGGGAAGCATGATATGAGAATGGAATCTTTAAATCATCTAGGTGATCTCTTTAATGAGCAACAAAGCATTAGTGAGGATTCTGCCCTTAGGTTGCACCATTCTGATTAAAAAGACATAACCAGAGGGTGAAGTATTAAAGGATGATATATAAAAACAAACTGATTAGTGATAGACCTTACATAGGTCCTCTTTAGCTGCTTAAATGTAAACATCAAACTCATTACCATCTGGTATCCTCATGGCATTTTTCGAAATCAAAACTGTATAGTGAATCTCAGCCCCATCACTTTCCATGCACATAGAAATGGAAGGACCATTTATAGCAGCTATTCTGGGGATACATCTGGAATAAGTAAGATGAGGCTTAGCACTATCTCAAGTCAAGGAGAAACTAGCACAACCCAAGAAAAAGATACATAATTTAGTAGGAGACACCGGCACATCAACATTTTCTGGGTGGCCGCATCTAGGGGAACTGTAGGCTCCCCCACACCCACTACTTTATTTGTGTTCAAATTAATTGAAGTAGTTGTACACCTAGTGAAGGTGAGATACCAAGCCTGTCAACTTGTGGTTTGGTCTTTTGGTCCAACAGGCTCCTCTATCCCAGCAATTATATTGCCATTCAAGTTCAAAAGACTCCACATGGTGTCACCAGCTTTGGCTACCCCAGAATGAGCCATTTCATTGTGTTTGGTACCAACATTGTCTTTGGTTGATGTGTCTTCATTATCTATAGGACTTGCTAACCCCATGATTTTATTTGCATTCATGATCAGATGACCCACAACCAGTGCATCCTGAATCCTGATTGTTCATGGAATAGTCAAAGTATGAATTTGTTGTCATGTCTTGAGGGACTAAGTATTCTGCTATGGATGTAATTTTTAATTAAATATTATAACTACGGGACTAATCATGGTTTCACCAACTTCTGACACCTGGAGGATGACTTGCTCATCAACATATATTGTTGCAATCACTTTATCCAACCACATGATGATGTCGTCCAAGTGTACTTTTTCAAGCTACATTAATGTCTTTAACATACTCTTTTGCAGCAACATTGTGCTGACTGACAGACTTTATATCACATAGTCTTCATACCACATAGTCTTTTGTGCATCAACATCTTCATGGTGAACATATCATTTGTGGTGACATTTTTGGGCCAAGTGGGATCAGTCATACTCAGTTGAGGGCTCGCCTAGCAGCTTCTTTTCCTATCATATGGCCTGTTCACATAACACAGTGTACTACTGGACTTTAAGATCATGAGGTTGTCTGGTGCTTATACACTGCCAGGTAGGTCAACAGCAAGGAGAGGTCAATGCCAGATGGCTTTTAGGTTCCAGATATTATCAGTGAATATAACCAGGTTGTTTGGGTTGGAGGCACTGATGTACCGGTAGTTGCTGTAGGCTACTGCTAGCTGTCTTGGTGACATATTGGGCAAGGTCTGCAGGAGCCTTGGGTACCACGTTATCTATATGCTAGCACCCAAAGATGTCTACTGGCTTGATGCATATGGCCACAACCAGGTTATATCTAAACAAACCAGTGGGTCAGCATAGGAGCAGATTGTGATTTAGTGCTTTAGTACCTTGATAGGTAAGACCCCCTCTTTTGTGCCCACTCACATCATTATAATTTGAATTTTATTAACACACACTGGTTCAGTGGAAATATGGAGCACTTGAGTTAATTCCCTGACTGCATCTGTTTTTCATTCTCAAGTATGCAAATTTACTTACCCCATAATCTTAGGAATGTGGTAAAGTACTGATTTATATATAACTTTATTTGATAGGTGTGGAAATGTCTGGTGTCTCATGGGATTGGTCTCTGTCTTGAGATTTGAGCTGGGGTCAGTTCAAACCCTGAATCAGTTAGGAGGTCACTGGCCTAGCTTCCAGTGTGAACACAGCCTTAAATGTTGTGCTTACCCAATCACACTATTATTTTGATGATGCTCTGCTACCTCTCAAATCCAGCAATCTGATAAAGATGAAGAAAATCATGCTTCCCATCTGTATTCCATAAAGTAGATGGGAAGAAACTCTTCCCAACCTTTTCCCTTACCCACCCCCAATGCTAAGTGGTTACAGATATTTACCATTTTCATCTGAGTGATACTGCATTGAGGATGCTCACACTTGCAGTGAGGTGGGGCAGGGTTAATCAGTAATCAGGTTTGGTAAGTACTGCCTAAGGAACGTAACTTACTAAACAAATTGCTTCTCCTTTGAATAAATGAACCAATCACATTAAAATTAGGATAATAAGTAATAGGAGGTAATGCTGTGCTTCCTATCTCTACTGTGGTCATCCTGGAAAGAATAAGCATTCTTCCCTGTATGATGAGGGCTAACCACACTCCTGATAAGTGAATAGTACCACTGATGGTAACCTAAACTGTGATGTCAGTACCTTCTTTCTCAATGCATAAGTCAGTGGGCAAATCTAGAAAAAGCACTGCTTTGTGCTGATATGACTGCTTACTTCTTCTGACTGGTCTGGAGATGGTTCAGGCTGCAGTCACTGGACCTATCAGATTCAGTTTTTGTCTCAGTGAATTTTGATCATGCACAAAGAGGTCCGAGTTAACTGATTGTGTGTGCAAGCTGAGTGACTCTTTTATGTCTCATATGACCATGTTCCATTCAAACATTAGGCTTGCAGAGACTGCTCTTATTTCAAGAGCTTAAATTTTCATGAGGCATACTTGATCTCATAAACAATTTTCTCCATCAAAATGATATCCCATGGCTGGTACACTTTTGAACTTATTTCTATTACCAGTTATAAGTCATCTAAAAAGTGTTTATGAATTCAAGGTAGTGTTATTTTAGATATTGGTATAATGTCTGTCTGTTACTCTCAACTACAAACCCTGCCCATGGTCAGCTTTCAAAGAACCTGTGAATAAGCATTCTTACACCTAGTGCAAGTGAAACTAAAAATAATCACTGCAAACAGGAAGTGTTCTGGGTTTCCAAGAATTTAAAATAAATTCTATACATTGTGATCATTATGAAATATTTTATCTCATTCTTCTGTACTGTTAAAATTACAGAACATGATGAATATGTTCATCACAATCATCTCATCATACCCATCAGGTTTAATGTCTCTTTCTCTTAGAAAATTTACAATGGGCATTAATCTAGTATTACCTAAAGTAGAGGATGTTTCCAATATCATGCTGAAATTTCAGAAACAAATCTAATTCCTCCTTAGACTTGATTTTGACCTCCCCCTCTTGGTTCATCTTTTCTAGAAAACGATACGGAACCACCTATACAAGACAAGAAAAACATAGTTTACAAACAAGAATATATATTCTGGATAAAATAAAGATAAAAAGAAGGTATAGTTTGAAGTTTATTCTTACATATGGACAGTTCAATGCAAGATTACTTTGTATTAATGGGGCTTTTCGTAATAATTTCAGTTTAAAAATTTAAACCATGAACATTCTGTTTGTGGCTTTTTGTATTGGCTTGTGAAATCTGGTAGTACTTCTCTTGACTTTTTGTCAACCCATTTTGCAGGCTTACAAAATATACTTTTCAAAAACATACACAACATTTGTGAATAGCTGTAAAATATATTACTATATCAATCCTTGCAAACTTTAGATGCTGCAAGATTACCAAGAAATCAACTTAAAGTTTAAATCACTAATTAGGAGCAATGGTGGCTCACTGTTTCACATTTCCAATCTTGATACATGAGTTTGGTTTTGAATCCTCAAATGACCATGTCTCTGACCACTGCATCATCACAATATAATTAAATGCTTCCATATGATAAAATCACTGATGTGCTTGATGGTCCTTTAAAACTAAATTATGTGAACTTGCATCCTAGAGTATAATGATACAATCTGAATGTACAACGCCAATAGCATGCCTGTGTTAAGACATGCAGGAAAACAAATATGTCGATAAACAGATACACTAACATGACAAATTATATCATAAAAATAGCAGTACAATAGCTGCAAGAACATATCTTTATTTTGATAAAGTGGTAAGTAGGATATTCAGTTTTTGGATGAAATAAGCTGCACTATACTTGTGTAAAAGGCTTTTACAAAAAAATTGATGAAAGTTATCCCTCTTGTGTACTGACTTTCTAAAAAAATAATGATCCATACCATCATGTATAACTATATTGTGTCTAACTTTTGGTCCATCACTGTAGAGTGCAACGAGCTATAAATAGATTGTTGGCTAGTTTTAAACTCAATCTAGTTTTAAACTCAATCTTAATAATAGACCTGTTTACAAGTTTCAGGTAATTCCCACTGGATGATTAAGTCAGATGTCGAGATGTATTGTGCAATATGTCATGTAGTGGTATTACGACATAGAGAAGGAAACTATTGCAACATAGAGATGTAGGGTGTATAAAAGAATGAAGAAGTAGACAATTCATTCCTATTTTCTATGTTCTTGCTTTAAAATCAGTCTGCAGATGTATTTAATATTTTGTTTAGTTGTAATTTGAGAGGGATAATTTGATTGGATTATTCATTGAAATTACAAAGTACTCATTGACTCTGGATGGACTAAGATATTATTCTGGGATTGTGATACATCAAGACTGTTGACTCTTCAGCATATTCAGGATACAGTACATCAGTACATTCAGGACTGGAATTTATTTGGAATACTCTATTCATCTGGAATTGTCAACATTTTTGGGATTATTTTGAATTTAATTCACAATACTGTAAGTTCCTCATATATTTGATTTTGTAACTTAAATAGTTAGATTATTTGTTATGTTTTAAAAACCTTGTTGGTTTTCCTTCTTTCTGTTCCTTAGTTTAAGTAGAGTCTTAACAGAAATGAGGGCTCACCAGGATATGAGTTTCTGACAAATATTTCAGACAAATTCAATTTATTTTTTAAAATCAAATTAATTTCATTTCAGAACTTTCTTAGTCCTGGAATTTTAATTTGACATATTTGAGAAACCTTCAGTGAAACCAACAAACTTTATAATGTCAGCTAGAGTGGAGTGTTTTGTTTCTAATCTAATGGGTAGGCATCTTTAAAAAAGGATGAGTTGCTCAAGCTTGCCAGCCACTATTTTATTTCAGATTTAAAACACATCTTTGTTAAAACTGGAAATAAAAAATGTTTTGACACAGTATTTGCTGGAAAAGAATACATTTTATAAAAAAATTACTTTGTGTTTAATTATTGAGTTTCTATCTTGCTCTGAAATGAAACTAAAAGAATTGAAATTAATATATGAGCTGGAAACAGAGTTAAGAAAACTTAAGCTTAAAAAAGAAAGGATGGTAATCCAAAATGAGAAAACAAAATAAAAACAACAAATGCAAATTCAAAAAGAGAATGAAGAAAGTGAGATAAATACAAATTCAGAATGTGGAAAGGGAGAGAAAGAAAGAAGAAATGTAAATGAAAAAGCAAAAAGAAGAAAAGCTAAATGCAAAAGAAAATGCAAGTGCAAAAAAAGGAAAGAGAAAGATAGATGCTAATGGAGAAAGAAGATAACAAGAAGTGAGATAAATACAAATGAAAATGCAAATGCAGAAGGAAGAAGTGAAATTGCAACTGCAAAAGAGAAAAGAAGGGAAAGGGAAAGGTAATTTAAATTAAAAGAATTAGAACTGGCAAGTAGAAAATACCCCCTCCCTCCAAGTTCAGCTTTTGATGTTACCAAATGTATAAGGTTAGTACCCCCTTTTAAAGAAAATTAAGCAGATCAATATTTTCCTTATTTTGCAAAAAATTTGGGAAAATTTGCTATCACCAATAGAGCACTGGACTTAATTATTATAAAATGCACATATTGACAAAGTGTGTTAAGTCTATACTTCACTGTCAGTAGAAAAAGTGCTAATTATGATGTGGTTAAGAAATGTATCTTGAAGGGTTACAAGCTGGTACCTGAGTCATATTGACAGAGGTTTAGGAATTGTAAAAAAGAAACTGGGGAAATACGTGCTGAATTGCTATGGAAAAGAACAACTGTGCACAGCTAAGAAGGTTGATAAAAGCAATGATAACCTTAGACCACTCATATTCATTGAAGAGTTCAAGAATTTTTGTGTCCTTGGAGATGTCAAGACCTATCTTGATGAACAAAAAGTAGAAACTTTGGAAGATGTTGCTAATACAGCTGAGGATCATTCCTTGACCCACAAAGTTTCGTTTGTCAATAAGTCTCCCTCTCAGCAGCTTGTTTAGCATGAAACCATCTCAGTCTCATACAAGTGCTTCTGAATCTCAGTTTGGTACAACTTTTAGGAATCAAACTTCTGATAACACTCATCAGAAATCCTACCTCTCCCTATGTGCACTTATTGCAAGGAATTAGTGCATGTTATTTCTGATTGCTATACGGAAAAATAAGCAACAGAATAAAGACAGAGCTATTGCAAATGCTCTTATTTCTGAGAGGTCAAGGTTGTGGGCATGTGTTAAAAGCAATACATTTCTTGTGTACAACAAACCCCAGTCTGAGTTTACTCTGGAGAATTATGAACCATTCATGCTGAAAGGTTCTATATCTCTTATTGTTGATTCTCCCAAGCCTACTCATATCAAAATCTTATGGTAAACAATAGCTTCTTAGAGTCTTTTATTATCAGGTACTTTGCCTTTATCTGAGAAGTCTTCTTCTAGTGAAAAGTTTCTTATTCCAGAAGGAGAGTGTAGCTTTGTTAATGTTCCTCTCCAATGTGTAAATTTGTCATCAGACTAAGTGTCAGGACTCATGACAGTCAGGACTGTAGTGTCATCTTTACCAATGGAGGGTATTCATTTATTACTGGGCACTGGCCTGGCTGGAGATTAGATTGTGGTTAATCCACCTGTAACTGACAAGCCTTGTTTGGATCAAAAGGTTGATCTTGTTGTGACTGAAATTCCTGATTTATACCCTGCTTGACTTTGGGCAGTAAGCTATGGTAAAAAGAGCTCTTCAGAATGATGTTGATCAGGAAATTATTCCTTTAGCTAACACATTTATTGGTCAGTCTTTTGACAATGTCACATTTGTACTTGGTATTAACCAATCAAAGACTACTCATCACAGTGATCCTCTTTTTACTACAATTTTCCTTAATTTTAATCAAAGCGACAAAAGACAATCACTTGTTGTTGAAGAGGAATAAGATCCTGAGATCTCCTACTTGTTTGGTTGAGCTATTAGTGAAAACGAAGCACACAAGTACCAATTTGTTATGTTGTAAAATAATGAGATCCTTATGAGAAAATGGAGACCACCTAACATATCCACTGGTGATGAGTTGTCAATAAGCTATGAAATTGCTGTTCCAATGTTGTACAGACAGAAAATTCTTAGTCTAGCCCATGAAACTCCCTTGGCTTATCATTTAGGAGCCAAAAAGACTAATCACAAGATCTTGAAACATTATTATTGGCCAAAAATTAAAAGTGATATTTCTAAATACTGCAGATCTTATCATACTTGTCGGATGGTAGGAAAACCCAATCAGAAGATACCCAAGGCCCATTTGCAACCTATTCCAGCATTTAACAAAACCATTTAGCTGAACAATAATAAACTGTGTCTGGACCACTCATGTGGCCTAAGTGGTTTGAGTGTTCACCTCAGATATGGGAGGTCACAGGTTCAAACCCCAGCCAGGTCATACGAAAGACTGATAAAAATGGTACTATCAGCTGTCTCGCTTGGTGCATAGCATTTTGAGGTTAGTGTTAGGACTGGTCAGCCTGGTGTCAGGATAATGTCACTGGGTGGGACATGATGCTACATGTCTGTGGCATGATGCCCCAATGCTAGACATTCACTATAAACTGCCACATTGCATACAGCGTGGTGATATGACCAAAATATTTTTGAAGCTCCATTAAAAATCCAATTCACACACACACACACACACACACACACACACACACACACACACACACACACACACACACACACACACACACACACACACACACACACACACAAACTGTGTCAGCCCTTTACCTAAGACCAAGTCAGGCAATCAATACTTGCTGACCATAATGTGTGCATCCACAAGATTTCCAGATGCAATTCCTGTGAGGAATGTTAAGACAAAAAGCTTTGATAAATCTGCCCAATCGGGTCAATGGTCAAATCTTATGTCTGGAATTTTCAAACAAGTTATGCATGAATTATGCAACAAACAATCTAAATCTTCTGCCTATCATCTGAAAGTCAAGGGGTATTGGTAAGATTTTATCATACTCTGAAGAACACGATTTGATCATATTGCCTTGATACCAGAAAAAATTGGTTAAGGGTGTTCATTTGTTGTTGTTTGCTGTTAGGGAACTGGTTTAAGAATCATTTGGTACTAGTTTTTGAGCACAGTATTGTCCATGGACCATTGAAGTTATTTAATGAAAAACCTGATTCAGCCAAAGATTCAGAGATTAATCTTCTTGTTTATGTCTCTCATTTCCACTATAAGTTGTCAAAGGCTTGTGAAACAGCAAGAACTAATTTTCACTCAGTCAACACTGAAGTTAAGTTATGACAGAAATACAAAAGAAAGTAGTTTTCAGCCTGGGATTTAAGTCTGGCTCTCTTGCCCAATTACCTCAAGATCCTAATCCCAGTATTATGGTCCTTATACAGTTGAAAGAAAGTAGGTGACTTAAATTTTATTATTAGCACTCCTTTGAGGTGAAAATAGACACAGCTTTGCCATATAAGTATGCTAAAGGACTATGCTTAGGTGGAAACAGAAACAGCTTTGCCATATAAATATCTTAAAGTAGTAGTACATTGATAGAGAAAGCCATGTTAATCATTCAATGAATTTAGTTGTACCTGTCCCACACAGTGAGGATTTAAATGATGGAGTGCCATCAGACTGTAGTGACTTTGATTTAACCAATCTTCAGAATTCAGAAATATGAATGAATCTAGACAAGAAACTTTCACATCTACAGACACAAGAAATGAGTGAATTAAAACAGCTGTAATGTGAATATGAGCATTTGTTTCTTGATATTCCAACACAAAGTTTACCATGATGTTGAAATTGTAGATTCTATATGCCTGTGAAACAGCATCATACAGCATGAATCCTCCCAAGTTGGAATGGTTGAAATTTATTATCTGTTGCTGAATGATTTTACTGAACCAAGTAAAAGTAACTCAAGTTCGCCATGTATTCTTGTGCCAAAACCAGACAATACTTTCTGTATGTGTAACAACTACAGAAATATGAACAGTGTCAACAAAACAGATTCATTTCCAATACCAAGATTCCTATATAAGTTGGACATCATCCACAGGAAATTCCTGGCAGCATTATGTGAGTCAGGCTGATCCATATGAGTGCCTGTATAGACTGGGCATTGTCCACAGGACGTGCCTAGTAGCACTATGTGGATTAGTTCACTGTATAGTTGGGATTCCAGGGTAATGAAACTCTAAACTTGGCATTGTATGCTGGAAGTGCCTAGCAGCACTCTGCGAGCTGTGGAAATGGACAAGTTTGTTTTTCTGGTGGCTGATACTGTATGATCAACTGTGATCATGACCTATTGCGATGAGAGTTATATGGCCAAGTCTGTTCATAAAAAACATGTCCATTTGGCGGGTATGATGTTGTCGAGTTCTTGAGGTTAATTATATGGTTCTGAACACTTGCACGCAAGGTGATGTTTTCATCCCTCAAGCTATGCTTCTGCACCTTCCCCTAAGTACCCAAAGAATTGTTGCCCATTCTGTCCATAATATGCAGGTCTGACATATATTCAAGGAATAACAAACAGATAAAACTAGACATTCCTTAGCGGTTGTCAGACTGGTCTTGCCGTTATCTAACTCTGCAAGACAAAATAGAACATACAATATATACACGTAGTGCAGTGCATGTCCTGCTTTATGAACTTATGAGCGTCCATGCAGAGTTACATACTGTGATAGATAACTGTAAAAGGCACATGTGGCCCATACAGGTAGAGAATTTGAGCATTGCAATTAATATTTACAAAGTGGATGCTAAATAATTAATTCTAGTAACAAGTAACCTGTAGGAAGATCAATTTTGACTGCCTAAACAAGTAAAATACTGAAGCATCACTTACTGTAACTACATGTATGAAGTAGAAGCCAAATAATAAATTCTAGTAACAAGTACTTGTAGGAAGGCCAACTTTTGACTGCCTATACAGGTAAAATTACTGACACATCTCTTAAAGTAACTACATGTATAAGCTGAATGCTACGAGTAAAATATGAATGGAAAACTTAACTGTATGTATCCAACCACAACGGAAGCTATACAGTAACGTAAACAAGTTTTCTATAGAACACACAAAACCTGCACATAAAAAAGGCACTTTATTGTCATTACTGACACTTACAAAATCTATAGTACAATATCCATTACGACACAATACTACCTGTATGAAAGGCCCCAGTACATTCTATACAGGTATAATCAGTAAAGTGTCGCATATATAAGTATGAAGTGGACACAAAGACAATACAGAAAACTTACCTGTTTGTATCTGTGACACAGCAGAAATTATACAGCAATATTACCATGTAAATGAGTTCTCTATATCATCCACCAAAACATCGCTTATTATTACGGTTATAGCAATGTGATGAGATGCCATCGCAACCTGTGCAGGTATATACCAAAGGCGCCTAAGTGTGTGCAGATGGCAAAGTGATAACAGTGATAGAAAACTTTGCCATTAACGATAATAAGAATAGAAAAGTTTGAAATTTATGGATGAAGTATACTTTCCTTCAAAGACGAAATTCCTCCAATTTGTTTTGAGGTAGAAAACTTCTTGCATAGATTTTGCAAGGCCTCTCTGTCTGTAGACTGCATGCTATTCAGCATGAGCAGAAGCAGTAACTGCTGATTTCACTGAATTTAGCACCAATCCCCGTATCAAGGGAACATCACTCTATCTAAACACCACCTAGGTGGGCAGATAACTTTGAGCTTATAATTTAGAAAGGTTTGGCCTGGCAGGGCTGGATTTGTGAGGTAGTAGTAGTTCTCCTCACTGACAAGTATTATGATTGGGTAATGTATTTCAAGTACATACTTGAGCATTTGCAACTCCAGATAGACTTGATCAATATCAATTGATGCAATCTGGTATGAAATAAAAAAATATGTCTTTTCACGTTACAGCATTAATGAACATGGTAACATCGGGTACAGATAGCTGTGATGCATACATCGATGATGTCATCATATACAAAAACACCTGGACGGATCACCTGGAAACCATTTGGAAATTCTTTGATAAACAGAATTATCATCCAAAGTTGACAATTTAAAAGTGCTTGTGTTATATTTTTAGGATATATTGTGATACACAGTCAAGTTAAACCTGTAGAAGTTAAGATTAAGGCTAGCTGCTGATACGATCATGGCTGGATATTATCCAAAATTTTGCCCAAATTTCTCTATATCTACTGAACCATGACCAATCTGTTGATACAAAAACCAAGTTTTATTGGTCTAACAAATGTCAAGAGGCTTTTAATAAATTAGAGGTAGTCCATATTTTAGAGTGCACCAGTGTTTTCAGCTACAGATTTCTGTCACTTATTTAAAATGTCTGTCGATGCAAGTGATGCAGGGATTGGTGGAGTATTTCAAGAAGACAAAACTGTTGTGGATCATCATGTGGGTTGTTTCTCCAAAAATTTCAGCATTCACCAGAGAAATTATGCCACTACCAAGGAGTGCTTGGCTTTAATATTGGCTTTGCAACACTCTGAAGTGTATAATATTTCAGCTCCTTCTCTGATTGTAGTATTTAGTAATCACAAACCCCTTATTTTCATTAAGAAAATGAAAAACAAAAATTGGAGATTGTTCGGATGGAATTTGATGCTGCAGGAATACAACATTAGGAATATCAAGGGAAAAGATAATTTTATTGCAGATGCACTTTCACATTTTATTATATTATCATACGTATATATCACTAATATGCAAAAGACAGCTTTATTGTATAAATCTTTCTTATTCTTTATGTTGTGAGGTGTTATAAACATCTATATTATCTTTAACTTTTGGTCCATGACTGAATAGTACAATGAGCTATAAACAGGTTGTTGACAAGTTGTAAACTCAGTCTTAATAATAAATCTGTTTACAAGTTTTAGGTAATTTCCCACTGTATGATTAGCATATATACCCATGTATAAACCTGTTCACGTATAAGATGACCCCCCCCCAACCTGAATAGGTATAAACACTATAAAGTGCATGTCACACATATAAGCCAACTCACAAGTCCAAGACAACATCACAAATGCAAACAGTAAGTTCTAAATGCATTTATTTAGGCAATCTTATATTAGCAAAAATTACACATATACCTCTTTTTGGGTTGGCATGTGTGATCATTATATAGAAATGGTATAAATTTGTTTGAAAAGTCATGAAATTTATTTAATTCTCTGTTTTCCTATTGTTTCTACCTAATTCAGATTTGTGTATAACTTGATTGGAAAATGACAAGAATTGAGCATTTGAAGGTTGCTGTAACACTACCTCTCCCTTCTGACTCAATTATTGTTTGCTATTGCATTAGACTTTTTATATCAGTGTACCAGTAATGACATTTTTATTTTGCCTTGAAACTGTAAATACCTAACTCATTAAAATGCAATCCCAGTATAACAACAACAAACAACAATAGGCTTTGATTCAACGCTCACAATTAGGCTATTGAGCATGTTTACATAATGGTGCCACTGCATGTACATTTTAGTTTTAAACACGCACTGAATGAAGTACATCCCTCGAGTTTGAATCATGGGCACCACTGCACTAAACTTTAATGATATCTCCAAAATACAATAATGAAGTTTCAGATATAATGCTTTGAAAATTATACTAATGCCGTAAAAACTGAGTTGTAGTTTGCTTCGATGTAAGCGACCTTACACCCCGTTTTACAAAACTACAGTGACTGTGCTAATATTATGGAGTGAAGGGCAATTACACATCAAAGTACTGGTATAGTTGCCAGTCAAAATTCCCTCTTAAACCAAGCCAGTTTCAGGGTTTTAATGATTAACTGACCTGTATTGCTATCAGAAAACAAAAGACAAATCCACCAATTATAAACAAAGGTTTATATCCAGCTTTCCATTGTGTGGAAAATTATGATTTTGTTCAGCCAAAACACAAAAGTAAAATAGATTAATGATGATCTTTCATGAGCATGTAACAGTTACACTGGTTATATGCCTTGCACAATTGAATGTGTGTACCTTTCCATAAAGATTACCTCAATTTGCAGCATCATTTATACCAAGGAAACAAGTAACTCATGAACGCTTGGATCAACGTAAATGAAACAGCTATTACTGACTAGCTGAAATGTTATCTGGAAGAATGTGATTTGGTCGAAACAATGAATAAAGCAAAATTGGCATCTAATATGTTTCAGAATAAACAAGGATTAATGATAAGCATGATTTACATTGTGTAAGTCCTGTACATTATTGTACAGCCTGATCTCCCAGGTAAACTCGAACTGGCCCTGTGAATTCTGAAGTCTTTATTTACCTTTATTTAATTCTGTATTGGAGATATAAAAAAATATGCACATGGAAAATAATAATAAAAACAATCATAGTAGTTTATAACAGTTTTAGAAAGTGTTGGGACACTGAGATGTATTTTTTTTACACGCATATACAGTAGAACCTGTCTTGAAAGACCAAAAAATTATGGTCTCTCAAGGCAGGTGGTCTCCCATAACAGGTCACAATCCTATATAATCAACAAATTTGTGCACTGAGAATGTGGTCTCTCAAGACAGGTGGTCTCACACAGCAGTGGTCTTTCAAGACAGGTTTTACTGTATGACTCAAGAAATGCAAAAAATATTTTTTGTGTCCCAAGATTTACAGCCATGATTATGGTAGTCAGCAAAAAAAAATCTTAAAAACTTTCAAGTTTAGACCTTGGCCTGTGGATAAGCCGACCCGTCTTCTTCCAAGGCTTTATTTTTTCCTAAATTATCTGGCTTATACGTGAGTATATACGGTAAGTTAGGTGGGTTCTCTTGTGATATGGAGATGAGTTGTGAAATAAATCACATGGGAGATATTGGGACATAGATGTAGTAGGAAAATATTGTGATGAAGATCTAGATCTATAGGGTGTATATAAGAATGAAGAAGTGGACAATTAATTCATTCCTATTTCCTATGTTCCTGTTTTAAAATCAGTCTACAGATGTACTGAATTTTGTGTTTGAATGTAATTTGAGATTGATAATCTTTTGGGATCATTCATTGGAATTACAAAGTGCTCATTAACATTCAAACTAAAATATTATTCTGGGATTATTGTGAATTCATTCAAAGACATTCTGTAAAATGCCACTGTGATACATCAAGACTAGAAACTTCAGCATATTCACAAATACAGGTACATCAGCCTATTCAGGACCTGGAATTCATTTGAAATACTGCACACTTTTGGACTTGTGAGAAAACTTTTAAGGATTATTTTGGATTAAATTCACAATACTGCAAGTTCCTCTTACATTTTCATTTTATAACTCAGAATTAATTTAGGATTTGCTTCTTTCTGTTATTTAGTTTAAGACCATACAATACAAACTATGCTGATAGTGGATTCATATAAATTACCTTGACACCTTTGGCCTTTAGACTTATCAGCCGTTCTTCCAAAAGAATCCATCTTCCTGGAATACTTTCTCCCCAATGTTGCTGCTGCGATGCAAGCTCCACAATCTTCTTTTGTAAATCCATAATCTTAGGGTCTTTGAAAGTGTTGTCTATGGAAAAATCCATATCAGCTAGGTGAAGTCTTGCTGGCCTTCCCCTAAGATAGCGGGATCTAATCTGCTGGAAAACACTTTCACTCCTGTCATGTGAAATATCCTTGAAAATTAAAACAAAATTCCCCTGACTTACATAATCATGTGTGTAGCATAGGTTCTTTCAGGGGGTCAGAATAACTCTATATACTCAGTAAATAGACAACTAACAGAAAAGGATAAACATACAAAGATTTTCAGAGCCCTGTTGAAAGTTTGTAGCAAAAGTTAAAACTGACGATATCCAGTACATAGAGTGCCACCTCGTTGGGTAAGGGCAAGTAATCTGTAACAGCTACTTCCCTTTGTCTATACTATATACAGACAGAAAGACCTTTCAAGTTTATGGGAGACTGCATTCAAGAGGTAGTAGAAGTAATTCCTATTGTAAATGTGATTGGGTAATGAATTTGATGGAGAAACACCATTCCACCATACAAATCAGTGTTGTTACATTCAGGTAGAAAATTTAACTCAAAATAACAAGGTAATTAATGCGGTGACCAAAATCAAACTCTGCCTTGTTGGTCAATTTCATACATATCAGGAAATTGCTAACTGTGTCTGTAGTCCAAGTATAACTCTTGGACATTGGTAGTGACAAATCATAGCCAATATAAGTTCTATTAAGACTTAAACTTCAATCTCACACATATGTACAAAATATGACAAATGATCCAGATAGTAGTAACTACTGAGTGGCTATCAAGCTTTTTGAGACTTTTTCCATAATTATTTGATTATATGTGTCTGCTCTAAATTACTCCAAAAATGATCCATTTTATTGTAATTTCTTATTAATCAACTTATGACAGTGAAAGGACAAAACTGTCATGGTTATACATATTGAAGGAAACACAAGAAACATAAGCAAATTCCACCCCTGGAAGGGAACAGAGGCAATTTTCTGTCCACTAAAGTCACCAAATAGTTATTCTGAGAAGGGATTATGGCATGTCCAGGCTCACGGAAGTTGCCAACATTGCACAGCAAGTCCTCCAGTGTATGGGAAATGCAGTCTTCTTACTTCTTATCTCCTCCATTGATAGGGACTCCTTTAAATAACCATTGTTGCTTGACCTAGTCCTGTTCATCAGGCAACAGATACCAGGCATATAGTTGACCCATCTGTCCGTGAACACGGGACACTAGGTACCTGGCACCAGGTACAAACCACCCATCACCAGTCACCAAGATAAGTAACAGATGCATGGCACTGGGGATAGGTACAAATTATAATAATAATAATTCTAATATGAAAAACACATTCCCAAAAAAGAGCATAATTTCAATAGTGTACCATCAACTGGCCTATCATATATACTTCAAGTTCCCATATAGCATAATCTACTCATTAACTCCCCAATTTTTATCAATAAAGATGTATTTGATACAGCATGATTCAGACTCATACTTTATTTACACAATCTATTTTGTTCCAGCTGTTCAGAAAATATAATACCAGACACATTCCAATGAAACTGGGATGAAGCACTCTTAGATTTACCTGCTCAATCTTATCCATGTGTGTTCCCACTAAAATCACAGAAGGACTGCCTGATTCAAGAGACGATGTACAGGAATGTATGGAGTTCAGCCAAATCTCCACCAGGTCTAAAAGGAACAGAAAGCTTCAGGTGACACCATGGTTTAAGTTCAATAAGATTTACCAATCCAAAGAGATAATGATGCTTTTTTCTCACATATTTTATTCACTGCAACTGAAATGTGTGCTTGCAAAGAACAATATGAGGTCTCTATATAACATTTGGGCATTTGTTTTGTACACAGTATTATATAAACAGAATTTGGCCCAACAATCAAATTTCAAGAAAAGCCATCTCAGTGCTGGCTTTTCACCATAAATTTGTGAAAGCCCACTCAGCAACCCACAAGAAAATAAACTAGCAAACTAGGGTACCGTTACTCATTGTAACATTATCAGAATTGTACATACCCGTGCTTCTAAATATTTTTCAGTAATTTGTACCTCTAATTATCTTCATGTTTTTTACATCAGCATTTTAAGTCATGTCAGTATGTCCAAGTTTTTGTGTCTGTCAGTTTTCACTGCTACCTTCGCCACAACCATCCCCCGAGCTGCTTTTATCATACCGTTTCTTTACCCTTTCCTATCTACCGGTATTCTATGCATAATCTTCCATTTATGTTATTCATTATTTTATACTTGCTGTGTGATATTCTTGTATTTAATAGAAAGGAATTTGCAAGGCCATGTGAACTTATTTTGTAGCCATTTGCAAAATATTTCTTTTATGTATTAAAATATGTTTAAACTTGAAGGACAAAACAGAAACATGATTGAAATTTCAGAAGTTGACATGAAATAAATAAAGTTTATTCAACTCTGAAGCCAGAGTTCAGTGTATACGTCTAACACATCTATCATTGTCAATTAATTTTTGGTAATACACTCTAATCAGCTTATTAGAAAAACAGGACTTCTCAACTTTCATAAAGATGGATGCAACAATACAGTAATGGTGGTGTTCAATTCTAAAATGTAAGAGATGAGGAACATATATCTATCTGGTGGCTCTGATCTCTAAGCACAATGATATTTAAACATAACAGTGATAGATGTTGACATCATATATGACTGTTCATAGAAACTAAGAATTGACATTCAGTTAAATATGTTTGTTTCTTTGCATGTAATTGCCTAACCTCAGTAATGAAAAGGTAAGTTAAGCAAATCAGTAAACTGGTGTCTAGTCAGTTCCCATAGGAATAATGTGCATCCCTCACACTCTTTGTTATGTAAATAAGTTATTCAACTGCTTGCAAATTCTCCCATTTCATCCAATATGATGTACAATGTAAATACAAAATATTAAATAAATTAGAAGATGAGATACTGGACCAAGTATTCTTCCATTAAACTTGTTATGAGAGTAGACTACTGCATCATCTGCAGAAAACATCACATACCAAGAATCCTCTCCTGATGATATGATTATTATTGCTATTATTATTATTATTATTATTATTATTATTATTATTATTTAATCCATGGCCTTAGTACCTACCAATTCAGTTTAATAATGGTTTGATTTCTTTTTTATACTGCCAGTTGCACTGACATACATGTAACAAAAGTTGCTTCTACTTCTCCTGAACAAATCCAGTAAGCTATGACATCAAAAGTGTGTGTGTGTGTGTGTGTGTGTGTCAGCTTCAAACTGGCTAGTGAGATGGTTTCTATGTCTCTCAAGTACACTGCCTAGACCTTGTTTCATTATTTTGTCAAAGAGAGCAACACTCATATTAGAATTAAACTTACCATGAACTTGGCATTCTTTTTTCCCCTCAATATCAAAGAAACAGTCATCATCTTTTACATGATCTGTGGCCTGTTGAGAGAGATCTATAACCAACAGGTAAATTGCCCGATGTGTCAGAAATGTTTGGTGTGTAGTGTAGTACACATATTGACCGGCAAAGTCCCACATTGCCAAAGGGGAATATTCTTCTCTACTTCTTACCAGTTTGTCAGCATTTTTATTTAGAAATTGAAGTATACTCTTGACTGTATTTTCATTGTCATTTGTATCAGCATTTTTGATACTTTCTTCTAGCATTCGACAGAGATCCTCTTTTGAAATATTATTGAAGCTATTCTTTTTATCCCTTTGCATGACTCTGCAGCTTGTCTTTAAACCACTGTTATCCTCATTGCTACTCTGCGCCTCATAAGATAAATCTGATTCCTTGGATGAAGAAGATCTCTTTTGATCTCTTCCTAAATTTGTTGATTCCATCTGCTGAATATCCTTTGTGTCAAGATTAGTCTCCATTTGATGCATGGGCTTGCTGCATCCTGCCTGCTCATCACCAGTGTCAAGTCCCTGACTGTGATCATTCAGAAGCTTGCAATAGCGTTGTACTTTATCAGCTTGTTCTGCATCTGGAAAAACAAACAGAAGAGTGGATTTTGACTACTGTAATGGTATTTAGGAAACAATCACATGGATCTGATCACATGCATCAATAATATATTTTCACATAAGCAAGAACCAACCAGAAGTTTCAGAAAGTCATTAAAAGATTTTCTAGTAAAAATATATCAGTCTTCAAATAATTTATACATGGGTCATGCTACTTCCAGTCAAAGTGGGTGACAATGTTGCTAAAACAAAATATGAGCCCTCCGAAGAAAATCCTGGGCTGGGGGGAGGGGTCACCTCTCAGAAGGTTATTATTGACCTCTAGTAAGACCTTAGATGTGTCCAGTGCTACATCCCAGTAGAGGTGGAAAATCTCCCAAGGTCAAAGACAAGGACGACACATGCCAAGAAGATTCTTTTTGCCATTGCTTCCAACAAACGGTTGACAGCCAATGGCAACAGAGACTCTCCTTTCGAAGCCAGGTCCCTGTAGAAATAACTACATGAGCTGCTTGAACATCCAAAGTGGAAATTTAGTGGGCCAGGAAGGAATATGAACCTTGTAACATAGAGGGAATGACCATAGACCATAGACCATCCCCTATGTTGTCTAACAAAGGCTTGGCCCTTGCTAAACCTTTGTGAAAGACTCTTGATCATAACCAAGTGAGGTTGGAACAAAAGATCTGGTTGAGAGGATGACCCAGGAAGCTTCTCTAAACTAGAAAGCATTTTGGAGTCACTAGAAATTTAAGGTTGGGACACAGATTTCTAGGAGGCAGTAAATCTCATTTACTGCTTTATCCGACAACCATGATTCCTCCTCCTCTGCTTCCTTAACTGAAGACTGAGAAGGGGTAGGTGTCCCAAAGAGAGGGAGCACCACCTTGGCCTGCTCTGAGTCGAATTCATTGTCTTTAACAAGGACAGAAAGGACATCTTTATCCTGCACTCACTACATGACCCAGCATCTCTCTGCATATGGGTAGACTTGGCGGGAGGAGAAACTTGATCTGAAAACTCCTCCTGCAGTGATAATAAACTGTTCAAACTAGTGGTATCTGTTGATGGTTTAGAGCAATACTCTGCCCACCTAGAGCATATTGGGGAAGGTCTATCTGCTCCCTCTTTATAGACCCAACCTTGTAAGATGAAGTAAGTCTATGGCCCACAAACACGACCTCACTACTATGCAGCCCAGGTCCAGAAGTTTTCATAGCTGCATGTAGGGAAAGGTCTAATAACTTTCCTGTGGATTAAGAGGAATAATAGAGTTGGGGGGGAAGCCAATATGATCCCCTGCCCTAATCTGGCATCTTTAATCCATTTCCCAGTCCCCTGTTGAATGAAAAGGTAATTTGTGAGTTGGGGGGAGGGGTCGGCCTGATACCTATCTCTATTATGTGTGGGTTCCAAAGACCCATGCCCGATGACCTGTTACTGGTACCTTGCACCCAGGACCCAGTGACTGGGTCAAGGACTCTGCAGGCAACTCATATCTGTAGCAACAGTCATCCTCAGATCTGACAGATTTGGATCTGTGCACTCCTTTTTTCTGGAGACTAGATCATGGCGGCAACAATGGGTCCCTGAGACTGAAAGGGTGGGCATTCCACTTATGGGTGGCTCAACTCACAATCAACCCTTACCAAGCTGTGGGTCAGTAGAAGGTACTGCTCCCCCATAGCTAGGGGGCATGTGACTTGCTCTCTGCCCTTTTGGATTGTGAGAGGGTGCTGTTGTTCCTCCTCGAGGGGAGGTTGTGACTCGCTCTCTATCCTAGTGGTAAAAAGAGAGTGTTGATCATCCCTCTCAGAAAGGTGCAACTTGGTCTCTGCCTCATGAAATGGGGATGATGCTGCTCCACCCTTTCAGGAGGGCATGACTCACTCTCTACCAGTTTATTCCTTCCCTTGGTAAGGGGGGGGGACTAATCCTAGGAATCTCATATGAAACCTTGATAATTGAGACCCAAGGGACTCAGAGAAAGGGAACCCAGAAACTATTGATGAAGACAAGGATACCTTCTTCCTTGATTGGTAGGTTCATCTACTTTCAGCTATATCCCACATCTCATCAGACTAAAGGTTACAAAAGAAGGACAGCCATCAGTCCTCTTACAGTGTATATAGGATAAACAAGTGGGATGTGTCTCCCAAGGAGATTTCATGTGGCTACACTTACCCACACCCCAATCAGACATTATGCCTGAAATTAAGATGCTGAAAGTAGAATGACATACAAAAATCTTTGAAAGCACCAGGTAAAATGTGGACCAAGTCTATGCCAATATAATTTATTCAGTGAAAATACACCCTATGTGGGTGTTTTCCTAAGAATAAATGCAAAAGCAAAGCAATGCTATGCTTTTGGGACAATCAAGCAATAATTAAGTCAACCAGGCTTTTTTAAATTCAATTTGTTAGTTTAAAGTAAATTATTACGAAGGATTTAGCGAAAAACAGTAGGTTATGGTTGCTATCTAAACTAATAATAAAAAGAACCTGAGCACTTGATAAACAAGGTTAACAAATAATGAAATTAAGAAATGTCATGTGAACTGCTCACCATGTATAAAATGTCACGATTCACGATATAGTTAAAGTGAATAAAATGATGGTGGCAGATGAGTCTGTAGACTGCAAAACTAAGGATAGGGATTTTTCAATTCAATGAAAGTACCTACCCTTTCAGCAGGAAAATGTTTTTTGAATACAAATAAAACTATTAATTTAATTACTAAGACCATCAAAAGGGAAAAACAAAATTCCAAGATGTACACCACATGTACTGAACAAGTCTAATAAAAATTCACAAGAGAGCTTAATTAAACAGAATAAAAAAATTCATCAAGGTATTAGTCCTGAAGTTAGCAAAGAATGTGTAGTGCACAAGACGATAATTGTTTGTTGAACTACATAAAAGGTGACTAATGTACTTATGAAAAAAATGTTGAACCCTGCAACATGGCGATCCCAAAAATACGAGGGTCTTTCATGCATGCCTGATTTATGGGATTCATGAAGAACTAATTCAGTGTTCTGGAAGATTCCAGTTCACCCCAATTTGAGGACAGAAATTCCACCATTCAGCTGGTTATTTTCCTCCTGGAAAAGTATGAGCTATGCAATGGCAACAAGTAAAATATTACCAACACATATTTGCTATCATTTGAGTTCAAGGCCAGTCTTGTTTACAATTAGACTAGATTTTTCTATGAGATTTTTTTCGCATTCTTTTACGTCCTTTAAGTCAAGTGAAATTGCATATAAATAGGGGGCTGATCAATAATTCATTCCTGTTTTTGATCAGTCTGTGGGAATCTATTTGTGAGCAGGGTTTATAGTTGTATTGTTGAAATCAGATACAATTCAAGAGGAATTATTTAAATTAGTCGTTAGAAATAGTTGAGTGCTCATAGACTTTTGGATTAATGCATTCCTTTAGATTTGTGACTCATTCAAAGATATTATGGGTTGCATCATTGTGGTATTTCAAAACATTCAAGATTATTGGAATTCATTTAGAACATTCTATGTTTTGGACTTGAGACAGGACATTTGTGATAGGAGTTGTCACAGGAAATTTAGGCTTATTTGGAATTTAATTCACAATACTGTCTTTTGAATTTTCACCCTGTATTGTTAGGAAATAAAACTGCTTGTTCACATTACTTATACTGTTGGTTTCACTTTCTTTCTGTTACACATGTTAAGATCTAAAGTTGTAACATGATTTGCATAATATTATGTATTTGTGGGTAGTTTAACCTGTGGATTGTGCAAGGAGTCATAGTTTATCAACAAAATCATAATCGTGCACTGGGTCTTTGAAAATAAGTTTAGCCTCAACCATGAAATACAAGAAATTTTTTTCACAATGATAAGTTAATAAAATTGTCAATTAAATCCCACATGATTGTATAATCAGTTTTAAAGATGATTTGAGGATGACACAAAAGAAGGGCCTGTTAAACAAACAATGAAGTTTAATGCTAGCTATGGCATCAAAAGAAAAGACTTGTGGTTGGAAAAATCATCAAGATTTCAAAATGTTTGAGTGAATACATACTGAGAAAAGTGCTTCGCTTGCATTCCTTTATACAGTATAATCATTATTACCTTACTGTTATCTTTTGCTGGGTAAATGTTAAAATCAACTATCCGAAATACTAGATATGGCATAAGGTAAGAGGCAGTGGGTGAGAAAACTCTAGTATCTTAGAATGTTCATATATGACAGACTTTCACAAGAAGGATTGTTCATTTGTATGCCCTTGTGAGGAAATGTTGGCAAGAAATATTCTATAGCTGAAGGATAACATTGTACAAGAGATTATTAAAGTATATGTATTACCTTTGGAACAATTAAACAGGTGGAAATATGAAAAATAAGCAATATCTAAAAATGCTCAAAAATTACATCATTTCATCAAAATGGTTCAGTTGTAACCTTTCCTAACGTACAATCAGGAATAAAACCCTGCACTGTTTGTGTGTGATATATTACAGAGAAAGATTAAAGAAAATCAATGCCAAATAGATACAGCATAAAGGGAAAGTAATTACAGAAAATCAATGCCAAATAGATATGGCATAAAGGGAAAGTAATTAAACAAAATCAATGCCAAATAAATATGGCATAAAGGAAAAGTAATTAACAGCTGGGTGAACATTCCATCAATATCTTTAAGTTGACAGATTGTCAAAAGACAGATTCTTCATTTATATGCCTTTGTAATGAAGGATCATCAAAAGTTACTGAATAGTTAATGGATGATGTGGTATAAAGTATGACTAAACAATACTCTTGTCCAATATGAGCTATGGATGAAGTGGTATAAAGGATGACTAAACAATACCCTTTTCCAATATGAGCTATGGATGACATGGTATAAAGAATGACTAAACAATACGCTTGTCCAATATGAGCTATGGATGATGTGGTATAAAGGATGACTAAACAATACCACTGTCCAGTATGAGTTATGGATGACATGGTATAAAGGATGACTAAACAATACCCTTGTCCAATATGAGCAATGGATGACGTGGTATAAAGGATGAATAAACATTACTTGTGACCAATATAAGCAATGGATGATGTGGTATAAAGGAAGACTAAACAATACCACTGTCCAGTATGAGTTATGGATGATGTGGTATAAAGGATGAATAAACATTACTTGTGACCAATATGAGCAATGGATGATGTGGTATAAAGGATGAATAAACATTACTTGTGACCAATATGAGCTATGGATGATGTGGTATAAAGGATGAATAAACATTACTTGTGACCAATATGAGCTATGGATGACATGGTATAAAGGATGACTAAACAACACCACTGTCCAATATGAGCTATGGATGACGTGGTATAAAGGATGACTAAACAACACCACTGTCCAATATGAGCTATGGATGACATGGTATAAAGGATAACTAAACAATACTTGTGACCAATATGAGCTATAAAGCACAAAAGACAAGAGACATGGATGAAACAACTATTTAAAACCCCAAATATGTCATTAAAAATATTCTTCAATTGTATGCCCTTGAGATGTAGGTTCAAATCTATGTACATGCTACAAGAACCATCAATTCACAACCATGCCAAATATCAATTCTGGCATAAAGGTAAAGAAGGGCAACTGGCAAAAACTATCAGTATCTCTAAATAATCATAAAATTTAAGAGGCTTTAATCAGACAGGATTCGTCATTGCATCAATTGTCCACACTTTATGACTAACAAAGGGACCAAAACAAAAACAGAGATACTGTATATAATTTTTATATTGTGTATCTGAAAGAAGAATATCTGATCACAGTAAGACTCTATAAATAAAATGAAATGAAAAGACCATTGAAAACCAATTAACTATAGTGTGAATAAACATCATTTGAGGCAGAGTGCCCACAGTAAAATAGGAACAACTATATCCATGCATATCAATGGTCAGATGAAGACTATACTGACCATGGTTATGGCATCCTAAATAAATTACCATTAAAACTTAAGACATACCTTTATCTTGTTTTAACCATTCACCAGTTGACATGGAGACTCTGCATTGATGGACATGCACATCAATTCCTTCTGTACTTTTTCTCTCAGAAATATTTACTTCATCCCCCAGAAGTCTCTTACACAATGTTGTTTTTCCAACCCCAAATTGCCCTACAATCATGACCCTGATATTGTAAACATTCATTGTTCGATCACTCAGAGCTTTCTTGAACATCTGAATGGATCCTTCATCCATTCGCAGGATCTCCACTGGAATAACTGGTCCTGAAATAAAATCTTAATTAATTATATAAACTATAGGTAATATTATGACTTTTTGGTCTTAAACTAAGTAACAGAAAAGGGCAAAAACCAAAACGTTTTGTAGAATTCAACAAATAATTTATTTCCCTAGAATAAAAAATGAAAATTTAAAAGGAACTTACAATATTGTGAATTGAATCCCAAATAGTCCTAAAAGTTTTATCACAAATCTAAATGTATAAAGTTCCAACTGAATTTGACTGGTATTCCAAACAAGTTCCAAGAATGATTGTGTTGATATGTCTGTGGTCTCAAACATGTCAATGTGTGAATGGTCTGAAGTGTGATGATGTGCTAACAGTCTTTTGATACACCACAACATTGTAATCAAAAAATGTTCTTGTCTGAATTCACAGAAATTCCAAATTAATGTTCTAGTCCAAGAATATTACTGATGAGCACCTTTTATTTCCAGTGAATACTAATTTGAATAAATAATTCCACGCAAATGAAAAACTTGAACACAACAGTAAGATTAATTCTGCTTCAAGATGTTAAGGCAAAAATAAATAATTTTAGATATGCAAGATTATATACCTCTCTACTTAACGTAGGTTGCAATTACCATTTGCTGTAAATACTTTGTCACTTAATGGAAACTTCCCTTCTAGAAGTTTCTAGGATCAAAATCAAGGCTGCATCTTTTAACTTAAATTCAGGTAAATATATTTAAATTAATAATGATCTAAATATTTAACCCATGATCATAGAGAAAATTTTTGATATGTATTCTGTTGTTTACAACATAAATGTCTCTGTTCAGGTACACAGCAAACTTGATTTTGAACAAGGTCAAGCACAAAATACAATTATACATAACATACAATCATGGAGAAGAAAACCCAACAAACAATACAGATTAAATATACATAACATTAAATAGACTAGTCAACAGAAACTGGGGCTCCTTGCTCTTTCCACCACTTAAAAACAGTTTTCAACATTCTTCAAAAACAAATAGCTCATCAACATGTGACCCCACCACCATTTTCACATTTGTCCAAAAGCACATGTCCAGGAGTATAATTTCTACTTTTCATTTTTTCCTAACAAACCTGGGTCACAGTGACAACACTTGATAGGCCAAGTTTTACATTTTTTTGTAAAAAGAGCTCATTCACCAAGATATGACCCCTTGCCATTCTTTACCTGAAAGCCCAAGAATACCATGTTTAATTACAGGTACGAATACCATGTTTAATTACAGGTACGAATACCATGTTTAATTACAGGTACAAGACTACTCATTCCTGACTGCTGAATACTCAGAATCTTAACTGTCATTAGAAAGATTTCCAGATGAGTGTGTCTCTGTGTGTTATTTGGATTTGTAACATAGCTTTAACAATTGTTCAGTCATATCACTATGATGTCTGCAGTTTGACAATTTATAGTGATGTCTAGCACTGAGGCATCATGCCACAGACATGTACCATCATGTCCCACCCAGTCACATTATCCTGACACCAGGCCGACCAGTCCTACCTCTTAATGCTGAGCACCAAGTGAGGCAGCTGCTAGTACTAACTTTATAAGTTTTTGGTATGATTCAGCTGGGGTTCAAACCTGCGAGCCTACAGCATCCGAGGCAGACACTCTAACCACTAGGCCACCAGAGTGGTAGATTTCCAGATGAAAACTACTGATTGCTATTGACTTTTACAATGGCAACCAGCCAAGAAAAGAGGATGTCAGGTCTTATCATAACCAATGCTGGGTGGTACAATTTTATTGTCCAACACACAGAGCTTTCATCATTACATCACAGCATGCAACATTTAATCTGATTTATACTGTATCATGCATCTTAACTGACCTTGTCCAAAATATGTCAAAGTACTTTAACACTGATCATGTCATATGACTTATTTATGGCATTTACATAGCAAGATTCCAAGAAACGTCCGTATACTGAAACTCCATGAATTAACTGACTGGCATGGAGTTTACATCCAACATCTTTTGCCAGCTCTTGATGATTTTTCCCATTGGTCAGTTAGTGATATGTGGTACAGTTATAACATGAGTTACCTATTTCAAGATATGCAAATATGCACATGTACTATAAGTGTGCAATAACACAAGAACTTTAAAATATTTTCTTGACTATAAATTCTGCATACTCAGTAATATCTTTGCATGTATTCATACAGTATGCAAATTCATACTGCATACTTAGTATCACATTTTCATACCCATGAAATAAATGGATCATGCATTGTCTGATAAGATCCAATGTATGCCTGCATACAGGGAGAGAGCCTGAGTTCAATGGCTGAGCTTTGTTAAAGGTCTCATAGTCCTTCATGTGTGCTCCAGTAACTGTTTAAACTCAACAGGCCATACACGGCAATTTCTAATACATCTTTGAGCACAACTAAAACGAGTTACTTCAGAATGCTTACAAACTTGCTTATTACACATCAAAAGTTCACAAAGTTCGATGAGCATGTGTTGTGAGTACTGAAAAAAAATTAAACCAAAATACATTCTTTATTACATGTATACACATGTAATGTACATAGCAGTGCAATCCATATTACAACTATGATAAAAATAAACACTTTGATAAATTATTCACTTTTTGTTTTTTCAAAGGGGGAAAAACACCTTAGATTTTGGATGGGAAGAAATATAAAGTATTGTTTTCATCTATTTCCATTTCTGTTGAGTAAGGTACCTTGTTTGTCAGCTTCAGGATCATTACAGCCCTCAACAACTTGCGATGCTTCCAACTTGACACTTAGCATCTGTTCTCCTACCTAGATTAAATTACAAAAAAAAAGCATTTGTATCAAAATTTCTGATCTTTAAATATTTGTGTTGATTGGCATCTTCTAACTTCAAAAATAGTGTTTTATTATATCTTTACTAATATGTATATTGAGCATGTTATGTTTTTGCTTAAGCCTACTATAGTATTCACACACATTCCAGCTTATTTGTATCCTCCTTACCAATTTTAAAAAGAATAAATTAAGTTTATAAAAATGCACAAAACTTTGTCATTTCATTCATCAATTTATAATTTCTAACCCAATTGTTACAAGGGAGGTCACTAACAATATCAACTTGTTGTCATTTTGAATCAAACAGGAGTTTCTTTAGTAACAAAATCACCATAGTTGCTTGCACAGGTTTATGTTTTCAAGAAAGAGATGTTATGTAATTCACCATCTTTGATAATCTCAATAATTCCATAAATTGTGGGAGTTATATCTCGTTGAACTCAAGTATATGAGAGTATGTCCTTTTTATTCATTAATTTTTGAGGGGGAATATTAACACTAGAAAAATATTTGATGCAGGCAATACACCTTTTACTGAAATAGACTGTTCTAGAAGCCAGAAAAAGACAGGGAACATTCGGTCTACTTGTTTATATCAAGAGCTACCATTTGATTTGAAACACCAATATGTTTACAGTGTTAGGGACCCCCTTTCAACAATCATGATAAAAATTATACATTGATGAATGAGATGAGTAAGTCTGTTTATTTTTTTTATATCCTTGTCATTTTTAAGTCAAAAGGAGGTACACACAAGTGGGAGGGTTTGTAAATAATATAGATTCTAATTCTTAAAACTGAATTAATAGTCACGTTTTTTTCAAACACTTGTTAAGACAGAACAGGATGAATAACAGAAACAAATGCATGCATTCATTTTTGTTTGTTACCTGTATCACTATGATAGTAAGAGACTGATAAATATAGAAAATTCAATGAAAGATACATAAAAAAGAAATAAAACATGGCAAATATGACATTTATAAGTACAATAGCTGATCAAATGAAAGTGAAAAATGTACTTCATGCATACAGTTCAGAGTTGGCAAAAGTAAAACCAACACTTTGCACCTTCAAGCTGAAGATACAATCCCTGTAAAAACGAATTTTCAACTTATATTACCAATGTGTTTTTCTTAACCCAGCACTGTAACTGATCTTGATCATCCCAAGCTGTTCAATGATGGGGATATCCAGGAATTGGGGACTAAAACTAGTGTTAACTACACTTAGTGACATTGCAGTTTTGTTGATTTCTTTTCTAACCATCACCTTGATAATGGGTTGGCTGATAACTAGCATAATAATTATGCAATGTCCCATGTTCATAATCAAAATCATCCAAGATACTGATAGTATAATAAACACATTTACCAAGATTTACAGAAGCTGAATGAGAAATGTAGCTCTAAACTGACTTCAGTCTTCCTTTTTAAAAACTTGCTTTTGCTTGCTTTTTATTAGATGGGGTGAGGGGAGATTGTTGAAATGTCTTCCTTCTACCAGTAAGCGAGTTGATGGTAGATCTGCATTATATGAAAGCATGAAAGGGCATCTTGAAAGAATGTTTCTATCACAAATTTTGTGAAATTCTATGAAGCTCATTTTTAAAGTTGCTTGTAGATTTTGCAGTAATAGTACTGAGAGCTATTTAAATTATTTGATCAGCATCCACTGTATATACTTTACTGGTGTTCTTGCTAGGACACTGTCAAATTTAGTCAAATTATGCTGAGACGTTTTCAAATAAGTTGCTTAAAGTTCTTTTAATTTTTATTAAAAGTGGCCACATCTGATAATGAATTGGCATTATTTGTATCAAGAAGCTCCCTAATTATGAGATTTCTTATCAAGCAATTGTTTTTTTTCCAATTTTGTTAAAAGGTTTTTGCCATCTTTAGAATAGCACCATATCTGATTACTTATGGGTATGATCTGTATCAAGTTGAAAGACCTATATGCTAGAATTTGCTCTGTCAAGATTGCCTGCAGTCAAGTCGATTGTTTTGGGGGCTTTTTGTGCAGAAGTTCAAAACAACAAGCGATGATGCACAACACATGCCTGAGTCCTAACTATACTGTAACTTTTCAGTGCTTGACCTTACAGACAAATGAGTCAAAATGAAGGCAATCAATTTTCTGCTGAATGCAACTTGCATCAAACTGATGAAGTCCAAGTGGACCTGATATGACTCACCTGGCTTTTATAACTGTAAAGTTGACCAAGTGCTGCATTTTTTAGGAACACATGCCATGTAAACTATCACCCAAAACTTACTTTGAATTTATCTATTTTAGCACATTTGGATAATTAGTTTAAAAGGTAGAGGCATAATAATTATGCAATGTCTCATGCTTATAATCAAAGTCATTCAAGATCTTGATAATTAAACAAACACAATTACCAAGTTTTACAGAAACTGAGTAAGAAATGTAGCTCTAGATCCGCAGGGTTCCTGCACATTTTAAACAAAACTCTCCACATCTTTTCCATGTTTCTGATGGGTGAAATTGACTCTTTTCAAGGATCATTTATGACCTTACTAAACAGAATAAAACACATTTTGCTTCTGAAAATGTGCGTAACATGCATTATTAAAATTGAAAACGACTTCTATTTTGAGGATCTCTCATAACATCCAAATCAGACATATGGCTGGCTATGTACCAAAACACAGAATAAATCACCATAACGATTATAACTACTGAAATTCATATAAATCTGAATGTAACTCACTTTAATATACAGAATAAAAATGTTAACTTCACTCTGCTTAACTGATCAAGATGAATGTATTAATTATATTTGTCTGATTAATAACAAAAGCAAAATATACTGATTTAAGTGATTTTGATATAAATTATTAACTTTTTTATGTACTTATAGCACAATTTATATTTATGATGTTAATCAATCATACTTGATTAGACAGGTAGGATAAACTGTGAATCATAATACATGCACATAATGAAAATGAAAAATATCAAAGTACCAAAAGCAATCACCAACATTATATTATATACTTACTCTAACTATAACTGACATAGTTTTGATAAATAAAAATAACAAATTTCATTGCAATTGATTTAATTCTCGTTTAAAAGCTTCCAAATATTAGACAATTATGAAATATTTATTTATGCACTGCTTTCAGTGATATGATGGTAGATTATAATTTATGCAATGAAGAACTTCAAACATAATAATTCAATTAATCTAATTAAGTAACTGCATTAATCACTTTATGTAAGCTGAACATGATAAACAATAACAAACTTACCTGGACGTAACGACTTTTCTTATATTGGTTCACTAAAATTGTTGTGTAACATAAAATGGCAAATTCAAAAATAGGTTACTGTAGAAAATTAGCAACCATTTCCATACTAGAAGGTCTTTTTTCATATGTCTGAGTGATGAAATATTGGATACAATGATTATGTTTAATAGTAACTGACTTTGATACATCTGCTGAGTCATAATCTGCCTCTGATAGTACAATACAAATTCAGTATTATAATTATTTTTCATGGACTATATGTGAATTTTCTGCTGGAATTTCATAGAAAGTCTTGGATTCAGCCAATGTGGATATGTGAGAAAGCTTGCCAGTAGCTTCTCATGGGTCGGTAGTTCTTTCAGGAGTTTTCCCAGTTTCTTCTGCACCATTATTACTGGCTGCCATGTATAGCCTATTGTGTGCTGAAAAATGGCATTAAACCATACAACAACAACAACATCATAGAAAGTAATATTATTTCTGGTATTTATGGTCATCAAACAAGTACCAAAACTGACCACAAAACATTTAGCTACTATTTCTATATTTCCACCACCCTCTTTAAAAGACAAACATACAAAAAGTCAACATTTTACTTCTATTATAATTCCAATTTTTATGAATGAAACTGATTTTCTGCAATATGATTGGATGTAAAGGGTCACGTGATACTAATCTGGAATTTTTACACATTGATAAATTCTGGGACTACTTTCGGTTTACAATATAAATAAACATTGCAGACACATCATTCTGATTGTTTCATCTCTTAAATTTTTAATTCAGCAAATAAATATAACTAATACCCTTTTTATACTTTTCCCAATATTCTTTGATTGAAATGCACAGTTTACTATACAATTTAGCGTTCATCTGCTACATAGTCGAGCAAAATGGCCGATTACGGTGATTTTTCACTGCAATTATCTGCGGATTTTTTTGAACAATTAGATGAGAAGGAGTTAAAAGAAATAATAGCAGCGATTGAAACAGATGGAGATGGATTTGATGATATTGGGATGGATATTACAAGCGCTGAAAATGAAACAGAACAGAGATTGATAAATTCCCTCAGAGAGCACCCCATGACCTCCATCACCCTAGCCATAAACAACAACAATAATAATAGCGTGGGAACTGGGACAGTCAATTTTGAGGCAGCTGAGGGATATAAACCAAGATTCAAGAAATTATCTGAGGAGGACTTAAAAGCTATTGAAATAAATCAATACTCAGAGGCTACTAAAATGGGGCATTGGGGTTTTCAATGGTAAATTTTAAATTTTTTAAAATTAATTTCGTTTACTTATTTTCAAACGTGTGTGGGTGTTGGTGGCATAGTGTGAATATGACCACTTACACAAAAATAAAAAGAAAATATTTATCAGAACATTATTCAAAGACTGAATGAAATTTTTAAATGGTAAAACTACAAGAAAAAGATAATCAGATTATTCGCATGAAATATCTTTGATGGATAGATCTTGAACATATATATTGACATAGTACATACTATGTTGACATGACAATTTAATGATATCTCCAAAATGTGACTTAACACCATTGAAAAATGTATATAATAATCCATAAAGTGATCGTTTTGCTAAGTTAAATTATTTTGGATGTGTAGTCATTAATTTCAATGAAAAAGAAATTACATGACTTTTTGCGTTGCTATTCTTCTTCTGAAGATATAAATCTTCTGTACAAATTTCAAAGACTTTAAATGCTGAAGGATATAATTACTAATATCACCATATTACATACATGAATCCCAAACATAAGTATACAATATATGTACAAATTGCAGGAAAGGTTGTTCTTATGTGCATTTCAAAATGACTTTGCCAAGTGTAAGAACTGTAGTGCTATGAATATTTTTCTATTTACTTACAGCTTGGTGCATTGAAATTATTGGATACAAACTTGACTTCAACACAATCAGACCAGACGAGCTGAGTGGCCACTTAAGACGGTTCTACGCTGAGGCCCAACCAAAATTTTTATCATCAAGGGGCACAAAAATGCCAGCCGATCAGGCACAAGAATATCACAAGAATTCCTTGAAAAATGTTCGTGCTGCCATAAACAGATACTTGAAGGACAATGGAAAAGATATTGACATTGTCAAAGACAAAGAATTCAAAAATGCTAATTCGATGTTAAATGCAAAACTGAAATTGAATTTAAAATCAGGTATTTCAAGGCCAACCCAGCACTACCAAGTAATTTCACTGGAAGAATTAGGAAAAATCAATGCGTATCTTCAAAAATTTGACCCTGTTGCCCTTCGATTCAAAATATGGTATCTGCTGGCTATTCATTTTGTGACCAGAGGTATAGAATTTCACCATCAACTGAGCCCCAACTTCCTTAAAATTTGAAAATGATGAATCTGGCATGGAGTACATTACTCTAAATCATGAAACACTTCAAAAAAACCACCAAGGTGGTGTTGATGAGAAGCTTGAAGAAACATCAGACAAAAGAATGTATGCAACTGGCACCAACACTTGCCCAGTGAAATCTGTAAAAATTTTCCTTCAGAAATGTGACAAAGCAGCAAAGGTCTTATTTACGCAATGCAGTAAAGAATCACTAAGATCTCCTGAATTTGCTGACAAATGGTATGCTTGTGAACCGGTGAAACCAAAGCAATTCTCCTCATTCATGCCAGACATATGCAAGAATGCTGGAGTGCAACGCTACACTGGTCACTCACTCCATGCAACAGCAATTCAAGCTATGTGTGATGCTGGGTTTGAAACCAGAAATATTTTGTTTACGACAGACCACAAACATGAGGAGTCTCTAAAAACTTACTGTCGAAGACCTAGCACTGAACAAAAACAACTAATTAGTTCAGTTTTGGAAAATATGGCAAATGGTGGTCAAGCTCTGTCTGTATCAGACTCTAACACCAACCCACCTTTCACTTCAGATCAAAGTCAGCAACGATTGATGAACTCTCCCATCCAAAGTTCGAACACTCTAATCGCACAGTCCTTCCAGCACTCCAATACTCAACTATGCAACCAAACAAAACATATGGCCGGTTTTGCTAGCAACTCTACATTTAACAACTGCACATTTAATTTCACATTAGATAACTAAAAGGGTCTTGTTAAGTATTAACACTCTTGAAAATGATATAAAATGTTATTCCTGCATAAAATGTATTTAATTTTTACCTTTATTTTGGTAAGGGATAACATCATCTTGTTCATATTTCCATGTTGTTCATTGATAAAATTCATAATGATTTACGGTTTGCTTGGGAATTTCATTTAGCACACCTTCTATCCCCATCAGTTTGTTATTATGCAAGGTCATTGTCATCTAACATTGCAGATAGGACTAAAATTATATAAGAATATTGTTGTTGTTTTTATATAAAAATAAATGTACAGACACTAAGGGTAGCCATTGCCTAAGATGTAAAGTATGAAGTTTATTAAAAAACGTAACTGTGACAGTAGTCACATTTCATTTCACATTAGATCACTGAACTGGCCTTGTTAAGTATTAACGCTGTTGAGAATGACATAAATGTTATTCCTGTATACAATTTATTTCATTGTTACCTTTATTTTAGCAAGGGATAGCATCATCTTGTTCATATTTCCATGTTGTTCATTGATAAAATCCATAATGATTTCAAGTTTTATTGGAAATTTAATTTAGCACACTTCTTCAATCCTTATCAGCTGTTATTATGTAAGGTCATGGTCATCTGACGTAGCAGAAGGGACTGACTAAAACTGAACAAGAATGTTGTAAATAAACGAAATGTGTTCAAACCACGGGTATCCATTGCCTAAGATGTAAAGTATGAAGTTTCTGAATAAACGTAACTGTGACAGCAGTCAATCTATTCTTGTGATTATGTACAGGTTATGTATTATGGGGCGATGTGAAGCGGCGAATGAAAGGAAACAACGCGCTACTTCAATTCAAATGCATTGTTGATGGAATACGTTCATTTGACGATAGAAAGGACAAAATTGGAATTATAAGGATTAAATGATCCTTCAGACTTTATTTACTTTGTGAGTGATTAGGTAAAATTTACACATCGATAAATACCCAACCATGATCATTTAATCCTATAATTAATGAACTGTTTTGAAACAGTGGGGGACTGTCCTTAAATCAATACAAGATGATGAGAACTTCATTGTTTGGGACTGTTTATGTGACATTCTTGTATAACATAAAATGACAATCTCAAATATAGGTTACTGTAAAACAAATCTTCAACTGTTTCCATACAAGAAGGTCTCTTTTATATGTTGTATGTCTGAGTGATGAAATATTGGATACAATGATCATTTGTATTAGTAATTGACCTGCACAGATCCATGCATTGAGTCATAAACTGCCTCTGATTGTGCTACACAAATTCAATTTTTCAATTGTTCATGGACATATTATTAATGAATTGTATTGAAACAAAAAGGAGTGGGACTGTCATTAAATCAATACAAGGTGAGGAACTTTTCTGGGACTCTTTAGGCGAAATGACAGAATCATTGCATGTCTGGTGTGATTTGGTGTGAGAGAATGTAAGCTATGTTCCACCTATTGAAGGTTGCCATAGATATTAGATGCAACACTGATCCCATATTCACAACATCATGAATCAACTGATGTGTGTCCAGATGGAAGACTGGTGTGTGGGACTTGTAAAACTGCAGACACCACTCTGAGGGAAGACTTCAGTTAGAAAAAAACTTCCATAGATGCTTGGGACTTGTAACTGATAATACATGCAGCCCAAAATGTCAGTAACTGTCAGAGTTTTGAAGCAAGTGAAAGTAGATTCTTCCATAGTCAATGTTCACCTGATGTCAGAACTGTAGATCAGGCAGGTGTTGTAGAGGAATGAAGAGAACAGAACTCTGATGGGTGTGGGCAGAAAACTTCTTCAGTCCAAATTTGTAAGGCTGCATTTTCATGCATCACAGTAAGATCTAATAAATAAATGAGGAAACTTAAAAGCGAAGTTCTTTAGGGTTAATATACTGAAGCTGATGTCTCTTGTGCCACCTGCAAAGTAGCTGGAAAAGAATGTCAAGGATGGCGGATCACTACATTTGCAGCACTTATGAGTTAGATCCCGTTACCTCCAAGGTGTCGCTGAGCTGAGGTTCCCTTTGGTTGGTAAAGACTGGAGAACAAGTGAAGAGACATTTCTTGGAAACTGTGGCACCAAGTTGAATGCCATAGGCCAAAAGATTCTAGAGGTGCCAATCCCATAATCCTGGGGAGATAACTCTAACTGCCACCTAGGTGGGCAGATAACTTTAAGATTTTTGTGGGAACACTTTTACTGAACTTCAAGATTTCTTATTCCACATCCTACTGTTATTGCAATAAACATCCAAACATATCACATACTGGAATATTAAAGAATGGCTCCATTCATTTTACCAAAGAATGATGATATAAAACAAAAAATTTGGCATAGAAAATAGACAGTGTAAATGTTATGTTGGTGCTCAGATTGCCAAAATCACCACTGAAAATAAAAAGCTTTGATGGTGATTAATGACAATTAAAATAAAGATGGCAATATAAAAATTCCTGGCTTTCAATGCTTACTGTAATGCATTTGCTTCCAATCTAAATATCTGAATTTCTAAATATTTGTATGCTGCCAAATATAGCAATGCTAGCAAATTCAATCCCCAGTCCATAAATGGCTGTGACATTCACTACATAAGCATTCCTTTTGATTTTGTTTGGTGTTTCACAACATATCAACACTATGGCTGTTATGTTGTGCCCATCAAGTGCCTTGCCTAAGAAACGCACCATGGTAGGGGGTCTATGCTGATCAGTAGCCATGCTTAATATACAAATAGTTTATTTACGCTTCCAATCAACTTGTCTGTGATGCTACATTCTTGTTTATGTTTTAAAAGAAAAAAAATTGTACTTTTATCTTGTCCAGGTATTAATATTATTCCTTGGTAATAATTAAGTATGCAACTGATGAACTTATATGCCTGCTTAACAATATAATAATTAAAATTACCTGAGATGACCGTGAAGGAATCTTGTCCAAAATGATGGATTGATTGCTAAGATCACTTGCCAACCTGAATTCTTCGGTCTGCAAATCTTCAACAAAGAAAATTAGATCTGCATTACAATAAATATTTCTCACTGACTACCTGGAAAATATCTGAATTCAGACTTGCAAACATGATGCAATAAAAGAATATGTGACAATGGAGATTTTAACACTAGTTTCACTGCATTATCCTCCTCCAGTTTATGACTGGCTCCCATGCTACAATCCAGACCCTCTCATGCACAGTGACAATGTGCACATTCTGTTTAATGCAAAATTAAGTTATTTTACCATTCCTATATTTCTATACTTAGCATAAAAGTGATTTAAAACAATAATATATCATGTGCTAACAAATGTGTTACTTTTTATTTCAAAAGTATCTTTTGAATAACAGAAAATAAGTTTTCTAATATTTGTTTAACTGCTAAGTGTTGAAACCATTTCTGATATTCTTCTGCAATAAGTTACTATATTTTCAAACTAGCTGCTGAGGTGGACATATTGGATGTAAGACTGACACCATGTTCATTTATTTCAAGGTAGACATTACTGAAAATCTTGTTGTCAAAATCCCATGTCATACTGATCATCTATTCATGGGGAGTAGTGACAGGAAAATTTTCATGGCAACCATACTGAATGTATGACTTGCACCAGTCTCATTTAGGACAAAACTAAGTATCATCAAAAGTATATTTTTGAAAATTCCAGGTTGATATAGCCATCCATTTGTGAGGTGTAAAAGACAACTATATTTTCAAGATAGTCACCTTAGTGATCACACTGATGGACTGAGGGTTAGCCATGTCCATTTAGGACCAAGTGTACACCGTAAGAAGATGATATAAGATGATTCAGGAGAATCAATGATAATAAGATTTTCAAGCTAGCATCTGTGGCAACCATAATATACCAAATATCAACACCACTTTCATTTAGGACCAACTAGACATCCATAAGTCAGTACATCTTTCTGTTCATGAGCAGTTGTGATAAGAATGTTTTCATGATAGCTGCCATGGCAGCCATACTGCACTTCACACTGACACCATTTTTAATTAAGACCATGTAGATATCAGTAAAGTATTTTAGTGAAAACCACATACTGATATGAGCATCCATGTAGGAGGAGTAGCAATAACAATATTTCAACATGGCCAATGTGACACCCATTTTAGATATGAGATCAGCAGCATTTTTGTTCAGGACCAATCTGACATTATAAGAAGCCTTTTAATGACAACCCATCTTGATATGGCTATCCATGAAGGAGGTGTAGCGATAAACAAGATTTTAAAGATGGCCACTAGCATCAATAATGGACATCAGATCAGCATGATTTTCCTTAAAGAGTAACTAGACATCATAAGTCTCTTAGTGCAAACCCAATGTTGTTGTTGGCTTAACACCATTTATCAGCATATCATAGGCTATGTATGGTGGCCAGAGTAACTGGTGGAGGAAGAACCTGGAAAAACCCTGGGAAGAACCAATGACATAATGGAAGCAGGCAAGTTTTCTCACATACCCATATATGCCAAGCAGGAGACTCAAACCCATGTTAACAGAATTGAAATGGCCGTTGATCGGTAAAGGCAAGCGCTTTCAACCACTTGGCCACCTGGGACCTCCAAACCCTATGTAGATATGACCATATATTCAGGAGTAATAGCAATAACATCATTTTCAAGACAGCTGCAGTAGTGGTCATACTGAACATTAGAATGGCACCATTTTCATGTAAAACTAACTAGACATCATAAGATGTGCTTTAGTGACATACCCATGTTGATACGATCATCCATTCTGGAGGAACACTAATAACAAAATTTTCATGATGACTCTGTAGTGGGCATATTGGATGAGCAATCACTTAGGACCAAGTAGACCATGGGATCAATGTGTACAGTTTCATGGCAATCCTCCAAGTAGTTTCAGGAGAGTAGCGACAACAAATTTGTGCTAGTAGATGGATGAAAACCAAACTATGGTCAGACAGACAATGGGCAACAGACCATTCCATGAGCTCTTCTGGTCTATGACTAACAGAACTAATCAACAAGGTCATTTGGAGATAACTGAAATCTTTAAGTTACAGTCTACATAATAATTAATGCAAACAATGCATGTAACTATCATTTGACTTTGTATAACATTAAGTCATTACCCCTTTTAAATAACTTTTAGGAAATAAGACATTACATTTTGTGGTCAGCAGCCATCTACTGTACAGAGTAAAAACCAATAATTCTGATATTATAGAGCAACTTGAATTTGTGTTATACCTAGGCAGATTTTGAAAAACTACTTCTAATTGGCAAATATGCAGCTGTAGACACATACTTCTGCAACCACTTATGTTTCTTTTAAGTTTTACTGTTCAATTAAAACAGTGAATACCTTGTCTAAAAATTCTGCCTTTCTCCATCATGTCAGGAAATTTTTTAAGAGTTTCTTTGATTTCAGCAATGTCTGCATCAGTTTTGCACCAATGGTTCCTTAAATCTTCTATATCTTCCTCCTTTGCAGTTTCCATGCACTCTATCAACAAAAATGAGAATATATAGTTATTTTGGTAAATTATAACTTTATTATACTTTCTACAACAGAAGTTTTAAAACAGAAACATTCTGATAGTATTCCACTTAAATGTACTTGCTGAAAATGCTTTAAGAAATTTTAAATTCTAAAAAATATTGATATTCATTGCTCCTTAAATGAAATAATGAGAAAATCTACACAAATGTATGCAAAATATACCCATTTTCTTCCTGACTATAGAGTGAAAAATGACGTATACCAACCCAGACAATGTCAAAGACACACAAATCAGTCCAAAACTTTGTCCTATTATTTGCATATAGGACTAGTTTGGGTTGCATGGTGTTTTCTGATGTAGAAGGTTGTGACCAGCTGATACTCTCTCGAGGAAAAAGTAACACTGCAGATTATCAACATAAAACAAAGGAAAATACCTTTATGTTGATTACATAATTATGCACCTTATGAAAAATCACATATTGATGATGTTCAAGGTGGGTACATGCACTTTAATGTGGGTTTCAGGAAGAAAAGAAAGCCATACCAATTTTTACTTCCAAAAAAGGATCAAAATTATCGTTTAATATGCTGCATACAGATTGGTTAAAAGCCAATGTTCCAACTAAAAATTAAACAATAAACAAATTTTGCTGACAATATCGAGAAAACAGTAAGAGAACTGATTATACAAACTGGTAAATACAACCTTGCTAAATGCAAATGTTTTACAAAGTTGGAATCTGCTTTCCTTACAAGAAAAAGCAGAGAACAATGAATGTATTCTAATAAAACCAAGTAATATTCCAATATGCCACCTCGAATGTATACGTACAGATGCACTCACAAACTTGTGCTGAAATACAATTTGGGGGGCTAAAACTAAATTTAAATAGGAAACACTTGCCAGCTATTTTTGTATTAATGTATTTTTTACTGGCACTATTCAGCAGTCCAGGGACATTGTTCCCACATCCAATTATTATTGGAAGTTTAACTTTTTTTAAAAAAGCATGATCTGTCTGATATTTTAGTCCATTTCTTTTTCTGACTTGGATCAAAATAATAACATATAAGTGATAGTGTGAAACCCTGCTACAACATGCTTTTTTAAAACATGATAACTGTAGCACGATCATGGCATGGCTCCCCATATTTTGCAATAATTTAATGTATTTCTTTAAGTAAAATTGAGCTTAAATGCCTAAAAAAAATCAAGAATATATTTTAATAATTTGGCAAGATGTGGTGTATTCTTTACGAAAAAATATCTTCATTAATTTTTAAACAAGGCATTACCTCCTAATTATTACTGAAGAATTAACAATAAAGTTACCCATTACATCTTTTTGTGTCTGTTGTTGTTGCTGTTGTTGTTTGGGTTTAATACAATTTTCTGCACATCATTATACATTGTGGTCAGTATAACTGGTGGAGGAAGAACCTGTGAAAATGCCACCAACCCATGGGAAGCTACTGGCAAGCTTTCTCACATACCTATATTGGTTGAGCACAAGACTCAAATCCACATGGAAAGAAGTGAGATGGCAGTGATCAGTCATTTATGATCACTCAGCCACCCAGTCGGTGTCTGTTTTCAATCCATCCTCTGTACAACTGCTGCTCAATCCTAATAAACAACAAATGTTTGTTCTGTCATCTGACATAGTCAACCGTTAGATCCAAACAATGTGGAGGTGTAAATCAGCTTCTCGCTGAAATTTAAAAATCAATTTACACACCAATTTAAAGGAAATCAACAGACCACCAATGCCACGCTCATATAATCACACACCTATGCAGGTGGGGTGGGTTTAAGTTGTAGGGGTGAAGGAACTTGCTGTTACAATTAAACATACCACATAATTATGCTCCCTTTTTCTGCTCTGGAATAGTGCAAAGTCAATGTTACAAACGAAAATCTTCACTTAAAAGTATATTTATTTTATTTATTAACTCCCATCTTTTAAAGAATGACTCAACTGATTTTATGGAGATCACTATTTACCCATGAAACTGATTGGTTTACTCCCAAGTTGAGTCCAGGCAGGCAAACACACACCTGTTCAAGTGTTCATCTCAAGTACATTACAAGATCTATACATCTGACCTCCTGTATGATTTTTAGTTAAGTATTTTTAAAGTCCAGATACAAGTTTCTTTTTTTCCCCCAAGTTACTTGGGAGTATTAGCAAGAAATTAAGTACTTGGATTCAGATAGAATCTTGAGAACAATTCTAGAAATTATGCTTGTTGGTGGAATTACTATTATGGATAGCATGAGATCGACTGGTGAGTACATTTAAGTCACCAATTTTCTCTTACACATATATGTATGTACTAAAGAATGGGTTCTCTGTTACCCCCCACCCATTAAATATATAACAACTGTTTTAAGTATTTCTGATTTAACATGCATCAAGTTAATAACTGTGGTAATAAAGTCCATAGTATTGTGCCCCCCATCTTGTATAGCTAAGAGGATACACGTGCAATATTTTCTTTAGTTAATTGACTTTCGTGGATATTGCACAATATGGTACATAACATGATGGTGCTTTGTAGACCCTGACCATCAAGTTTTAGCAGGATTTGATCGTACCTAATTAACTTAATTGACTCTACCCTCCACCACCACCCATCCACCACCACCCCCAATGAAGATAAAATGACTAGAAGGTAGAAAATTAATAACATCTGCTGAAAAGGAATAATTAAACAAGGCCCAAGATGCTGCAATAGCCCTGACTCCATGTGCTTTGATTTTTATGAAAGAGATCTCGCTCATAGTTACCAATGAAGTTTAAACAATCCCCTCTGCATTGTCAAAGCATGAATTTCACTTCTCCTCTAATATGATATAGAGTTTAGGAGGGTGTTTTTAAAGATTAGATTCTCTTAGAAAGTTTAATTCAAAGGTTCATATAGAGGATTAGATAGCAACCAAAAATTTCATGACAGGTTCCACCTCCAGATTAACGAGAGACTGGTCTCTGGAGCTCCAAGTACTTAATCAATTTTGAATGATGTTGACTGAACCCTATAATGAAGCCCATTGAGATTGAAGGAGTGTTAAAGAGGGCAGCTCTGTAGCCCTTAATGGTTGCTACTGAACAATCTTTTTCTTCAAAGAATAAAAGACACTGCATCTGCAGTTAAAGGGAGACAGATAAAATCCAAACATTTCCTTCTGTACCAAATACTAAACATTCTCCACTTGCCAATGTAAAACTTATAGTTCAACTCCCTTCTAGCCTGAGCTATGCATTTGGAAAACTTGCTTGAAAACTTGCAAATAGATCGTTCGAGCCAGGAATATAGGTGGAGGATTTGAGGAATGCTGTACATGAGGAGCCCATAGTGTTGCAATAGCAGATCTCTCCTCCGCGATAATCTCCTCAGATCATCAATCAACAGACCAAACACATGGAGATCAACTAACCATGATTTCTGGGGTCCAAAGGGAGCAAATCAGGATGCATACATGTCTCAAAAGTCCTGATTAACGAAGACCCAAGGAGTTATTCTGAAAGATGAAAATGTATATGCATATAGTCAATCCAACTGCAGATTGAAGGCATTAATTGCCCATGCCCTCTGGTCTGGTACTGGAAAGACGCAAAACGAAGCTTGTTATTCATCTTTGTAAACAAGTCGACAATTGACCTTCACCCCAGACGATAGAAGTCGGCTACTGTCACTGGCGTATAGATCATTCTATGAGGACTGGTCACCTCTGTCTGGACAAGCTATCTACCAAAATATTCAACTTGCCTAGAATGTGACACCCTGGACCAATCTCTTCTAATGTCTCCAACCCAGCACTGTATAGAGGTGTGAGTCCCCCCATGACGTCTGAAGGATGATAAGACCAACATGATATCGGTAATGATCATTGTGCAGTAAGGCCTTATGTGGTTTATGTAACTTTGAAATGAAAGAAAAACAGCTCCCTTTTGTGGATTGCTGATGTGGAGGGAAGCTTCTTGAGACTACTGACCCTACAGAGCTATTTCCTGCATCTCCCTATCAGTATTTAACCCCACTCCAGCCTTAATCTAAGGCATCTTTGTAAAGGAAGGAGTGAGCTCTGGAGCATGCAATTGTTCTCTGGTCAGAAACATATTCGGATAGAGATGAAACCTGTATCCTAAGAGGATCTGGGTGTATTGTAGCTCCTTGTGGCAAGAACTGAATAGGATGTTTTTAGAGTTCCCAGGAGATGAGCCAACAACAATGTCTTCTCATCCAGTCTGCCAAGACAGCAACGCTCTTCCTTAGAGGTGAGAAAATGAATCCCCACGTCAATGAAATGCTAAGATATAAGGTCTGACTTATTATTATTAGGCTTAGTCAAGTCAGGATCTCTCAAAAGAGAGACAAATCTCCCTGGAAGACGCATATGAGGATTAGTCATCAAAGTACTGTTGGTTGGGAAATCCTAAAGACCTTAAATGAGTCACTATCAAACTCATCATCCTGGTGAGGATTCTGGGAGCAGAAAGTACACTTAAAGGAAGAGCTCAATAATGAGAGATCTCTTGTCCCTCACAAAACAGCTTAATTTCACATGGTTTGGAAAGATGGGAATGTGAAGATAAGCATTCTGTAGATCTGTGGAGACTGACCAGTCTTTTGGCCTAACAATATTCCTGACTAAGCTAACTCTCCAAGTGTTGTTCCAGAAGGGATTTGTTCAAAAGAGAAAAGATCAATGATGCATTGAAACTTTCCTACTCTCTTAGATTCCTTCTCTTTTGAAAACCAATATAATCTGGGAGTAAAACCCTAGACTTATTACATTTTTCACCTTCTCTACTATGCCATTCCTTGGAAGGGAACAGACCTCTTCCAGTTGAGACACCAGCTGCAACTGGTGGAAAAAAACAGGTCTCATTGAAAGAGTTGTAGGTTTCCAGAAGGTAAGTCAGTAACCTTTCTTTAAGGTGAAAAGGACTCATCTCCTGGGAAATTGGGAAATTAGGCAGACTTTGCAAGAGAAAGTGTCACTCCCTAGGAGTGACTGACTTAATCCCCTGGCCACAAATGCCACCTTGACATGTGTGTTTAAATTGGCAGCATCTCTGGAAATAGGCAGTAAAGCTCTTGTACCGTATTTCGAAAATCCACATCTCTTCCTACTTTATCACCTATCCTGATGGGAGGGTTAAAGGTGAAGAAAACTAGTGAGAAGGATCAGATCTGAAATGTGATAGATTCTACCAGCAACTCACTTGTGTGCACAAAAGTGGACAATCTTCCCTACCGTCTTTGCTCTCAGGTATGGCAGAACTAGTTTGCCTCATCTTCCTCATAGGAGAATGGGACGTCCTAGCCAGGGATTGATAAACCAGTGCCTGCATTTGGTTGTTTTGAGATTCCCCTCTTTCTCTTATGTCAAATTATGAAAAACTATTTTCCAAAGGTTTGAATTAGGTATGTTCCATCTGTTGTACTGTCTGCTTTCATTTCTTCTTTTTCTGTTGTCCTGCATGATCAAATTGCATCTATACAGCCTGTTTACCACAAAACACATTTCTGTTTCCGGAATGTAGGTCTTCATTACACTCTGTTTATGTGTAGTTATCAGCTTCTACAGTAGCAGCTGTAGTTGTTCAAATATGTATCCAGTTTACCTGTGCACTATTTATACAACTCAAAATCGATGTCACCACTTTTCCTTTGCTACAATGAGGCCACATAGTAGGTAAGCACTATAACGTTGTATCTGTAACAAACCTTTATGTAGCATTGAAAGCACACATTCAAACACAATTCATATAATGATAACCTTATATACTTCAAAGATTTCAGCACATACAAGATTAAAAAATTGACTTCAGACAATTCAAGGCAATGCAAGGAAATTGTGCATGAGCAACCACGCTATCTAAGACAGAAACTGCTACAATAAGTACAAAAAATTATACCTGCTGAATTTATGCATGCAGAACAGAGGATATTATTGTGGAATGAGCTGTTGTAGCTGGGTATTGAAAATAAAATAATAATAATAATAATAAAATTTTAGGGAGAACATTAAGGAGTATTTGCATGAATAAGCTTCTCTCAGTGATATGAATATGGGTAAAACAACTGATGTCTGATTGAAATATTCACAAGACTGCATTAAAAGGGTTACATTTTCATTGAGACCAAATCCATCATTTGTAGAATCCAGTCACCATTTCTTACGTGTGCATCCTATATTGATCCACCCAGATTAGACTCAGCATCTTGATGGACTCCACTGTATATCCAGTGGATCTGTAGTGGTTGACAAGTTTCACATTGATTTTATTGCAAATGCAGCTCTTGTGGTTATTGTATCATTTTCTGAACTCAACATTCTTGCCAATGGCACCAATTATGTGTATCAGTAGAAAAATTACATTTTCATGAATGAACATCCTAATATCTGATTTATATGCAAGCTAACTCCTGTATGCTGAACTATGAAACAAGTTTATTGCATGCACATGGTTGCAATTTAGGCAGCACTTGTCTTTACATTTATAAATGCCTGCATCTGTGGTCTGAAGTTGCCTTTGCACACACTGATGGTCCTTGTGAGATTTCTTCTTCTACACACAACCATAAGAACTTCTTGAAATATGCTGTTCAAATATTCAGAAGATTACCAAATTTCCCAAAAGATCTGTTTAAGTTTTGGATATTGAG